>CACVCL010022201.1:0-46375 GCA_902729485.2 Mus minutoides | reverse complement strand
TTCAACCCTATAGGTGGAAGAATAACATGAACTAACTAGTTCCCCCTGCGCTCATGTCTCTAGCTGCACATATGGAAGAAGATGGCCTAGTTGGCCATCATTGGGAGGAGAGGCCCCTTGGTCATACAGACTTTATATGCCCCAGTACAGGGGAATGCCAGGGCCATTATGTGGGAGGGGGTGGGTAGGGGAGCAGGGCAGGGATGCGGGAGGGTAAGGGGAAATTTCTGGATAACATTTGAAATGTAAATGAAGAAAATATCTAATAAAGAGAGAGAAAAAAAGAAACACTGCAAACCCATGGGGGAAAAAAAAAGATTTACCTCTTAGTTGTTTTGAGGGTTTTTTGTTTGTTTGTTTGTTTTGTTTTGTTGTTTTGTTTTGTTTTATTTTTTGAGTTCCTAAGTTTGTCATTTCCAGCTTTATTTTGGTTTAGCTTTTCTTTGGTGATTATATATTTTTTAATTCTAATTTCCCTGGGTGTGATGGTATATGCCTTTAATACTAGCACTCAGGAGGCAGAAGTAGGCAGATTTCTGAAATTTTGAGACCAACTTGGTCTACATAGCAAGTACTACGGCAGAAACCTAGTTTCTGTCTCAAAACAAAACACCTTCTTTTATATTTTGACTTGTGTTCATTATTACATTCAACTGTTTGTATTTTCATGGCCTTCATTAAGGTTCTTGTGTTTCAGCTCTATTGCTTCTCTCCGTGCTTATCATGTTAGGATTGCTGACATATCATCTTGGTTGTTCATGTTTGTGTTTTTGCACCGGGATCTAGGTATCTACAGTTAATGTTTGAAGTTGGTGTAGACATCTGGTTTCAACTTTGCTCAGGGGGTGTTGCTTTTTTTGTTTGCCTTTTTATACAGCACTGGCTAGTTTTATGTCAACTTGGCTCAAGCTTGAGTCATCAGAGAGGAGGGAACCTCAACTGAGAAAATATCTTCATAAGATAGGGTCATAGAAAACCATGTAGGGCATTTTCCATAATTAATGATTGATGTGGGAGGGCCCAGCCCTGTGTGGATGATACCACCCTGGGACTGTGGTCCTGGATGCTACAAAAATGTAGGTTGAGGAAGCCTTGTGGGAGCAAGCTAGTAAACAACACTCCTTCATGGCTTCTGAATCAGCTCCAGCCTCCAGATTCCTGTCATTTTTTTTTACTTCCGGACCTAGCTTCCTTGAATGATGAATAGTGATGTGGAAGCATAAGACAAATAAACCACTTCCTCACCAAGTTGCTCTTGTTCATGTTGTTTCACCATAGCAATAGTAAACTAACAACAAATCTGCCCACTCTAGATCCTAGCCAGGTGTGGCAGCTGTGGTAATTTTTAGTCTCAGCAAAGTATGGTGTCTGGTCCCTGGTCCTAGCGAAGGGTGGTGTTTGTGGGATCCATGATACAGAACAGTTCTGCTGGTCAGTTGGTAGTCACAGAGGAACAAAGATGGAATAGAAGAAATAGTTGGGTCCCAGCCAGTGTGGTAGCAGTACCAGTGGAGTGCTAGTAGAGAGCTAGCCTTGATAATAGCATCAATCCCTTTCACCATTTTATTTTTCTGGAACAACTTAAAAGAAGTCCAGATATATTATTTTTTTCCATAAATACTTCATTCAACCTATTCCTATATAGTTAAAATATAGCCTATAATGATAACAGTGTTGGCCATTTTTCTAACAAATTATTTACTCCTCAAGCATACAGAAAGATATCCAGTGGAAATCAAATAATACTTACTGTTTATTGCTTGGTCATTATAAAGACTTATATAAAATACCTTTTTATTGCTTTCCAATGCTTTCAAATGACATGTGGGTGTGTAAACTAGTATGTTAGCTTAGATAAAGAAAGGAGAGTTTCATTAAAAATGTATTGTTTCAAGTAATAATTCATACTCTTCCTTCTTGACAAGAGAAAAGTGGTGTCTTTTGTTTGGTGTCACACTTAGATGGCAGACAGAAAATAAGTTTTACCATCTCACACACTTTTTACCTCGTTTTCTACTTTTCCTGGTACTTGTTTAGCAGATCTACCGCTTCCTCTTACTTCAAAATGAGTCCCTAGTGTTGAAAAGAATACTATACGCTCCTATGCTGAGGTTCCCCAGAACTGTAAAGCTAAAAGAATAATAGGACTCTGGCACTGACTCCGGACTCAGATATAGGGTCTGGCTATAAATATGGTTCTGGCTCAGAGAACCAGAAAACATCACATGCCTCATACTCAAGCTCCACAAAGACTAGAGATGACCAGGTATCAGGCTACAATGTCCCCAGAGGTCACTACAAGGCAGTGATTTTACTTCAGTGGGTCCAGAGTCACCTGAAAAGCTGGGGCCTTTGGTTCTAGCTGTCTATTGTTTGTTTGGTTATGAGCCTAGCCTTTTTTTTTTCTTAGATATTTTCTTTATTTACATTTCAAATGTTATCCCATTTCCTGGTTTCCCCTCTGAAAACCCTCTATGCCCTCCCCACTCTCCCTGCTCACCAACCCACCCACTCCTGCTTCCTGGCCCCATTTATCCCCTATACTGGGGCATAGAGCCTTCACAGGCCCACGGGCCTCTCCTCTCACTGATGACCAACTAGGCCATCCTCTGCTACATTTGCAGCTAGAGCTGAGTCACACCATATATACGCTTTGATTGGTGGTTTAGTCCCTGGGAGCTCTGGGGGTACTGCTTAGTTCATACTGTTGTTCTTCCTAGGGGGCTGAAAACCCCTTCAGCTCTTTGGGTCTTTTCTCTAGTTCCTTCATTGGGGACCCCGTGATGAACCTAGCCTTTAACAGGTAAGCCACCCCTGCAGCCAACTCCAACAGTCTCATATATAAACCGAGGGTCTCAACTCCTGAGGTCATATCTATTAGAGTTCTAGATAATCTGATATATTTATTTATTTCTACTTTTAAATTTTTAAGTTCTTCTTTATTTTAAAAGACAATAATCTAATGAAGAAAATATCTAATAAAAAATAAATTAAAAAAGAGACAATAATTTGAGAAGGCAGGGAGTGAGTGAATTCCCTGTTTTGTTTTGTTTTGTACCCACAAATCTCTGTTTACACTGAACTCACCAATATAATGAGTATAATTGTATTTTAAAAGGAAAAAAGGTAACTCAAGTTATTGTTGTCATTGGTTTTTAGCAGTTACTATTATTAGAGCCTCATAATGCATCAGATTATGCAAAGTAGATATCTAATGGAGAAAGATCTTGACTATCAAAAAATAAACACATTTCAGGACTAGAATATAATCAAAAAGGTTGAAAGCAGTTGCTAGTTTCCATGGTTAATGATCAATAGGTAATATAGGACAACATCCCTTCATCTCTCTTATAATTCTTCACTATTTGAATTAAAGCCAGTTATTGTGTTGCTCCAGCAGAGTACCAATAACATACCTCAAAGCATACCCTGCTTGCAATTGTTAAATTTTCCACCATTACGTATGAAGTGAGAATCGGTATTTGCCAATTCTATCTCACACTAACATTACAATCTTTGACATTGCGATTTGAGTGGTTTAACAATTTGATTTACATTTAAAGTCATAGAATACTTCTCACTTTGTGTTTGGAGATTATCAGAGACAATAACCTGTGTTTGTTCAAAGAAGGGAAGAGGATAGATCAATGATCCACCTTCAGAGAAAGGACAAAGCATGCTCAAAACCCAATAGGAAGGCATCATAAAATTATGCCTTCTTTTTCCAATGCAATTATTCACAATTGCATTGGTTTTCATTTGATTTTGTGGCTTAATATAATACCTACATAACCTGAAAAATCCTTATTCAGTAATTTCTTTTAACATTGCTATTTGTTGTTAGTGCCTAAAGGACAAAATAATGAAGCAAAACTTTACTGGAGAAACACACACTCATTTGTCTTTTAGGTGTTCCAAAAAGAACATCAGACATGAATTGACTTTAAAAAAGAAAATCAGGCCAAGCCAAGCTGCTCTAAGCAGCCTGCTCTCCCAGGGGGACCTCCTCTCTTCCACAACCTACCCTCCCCCCTTCATCAGACCTGTGGATACTGAAACATACAGGTTAGCTCTACTTTCCCACCCATCTCCATGTTCCTTAAGTCCTCTGGGCAAAGCCAAACTATCCTGAGCAGTCTGCTAGCCCAGGGGGCCCTCCATTCTCCAGTTACCTCTCTGCCCACCTTCATCAGATCTGCAGCTCCTTAAGCATACAGACCTGCAGACCTGGAACCTGTCTGGACAGCCCAAGAATAGTCATCGGAGACCTGCCACACCAGGACAATGGAGGATCACCCCCTTACCAATATCTACTACAACAAGAACATTCAGGGATCCAAACCATTCAGATGGCTAAAGGACCTCAAAAGAATGCAATCAACAAAAGCCAGAACACTGTGACACCTTTAGAGAACAGCTACCTTATACAGCAAGCCCTGCCTGTTTTCCTAAAGCTATTGTGATACTTTCAGAAGCTCTGTGCTTTATGCATCTTTAGAAGAGCAGTATTAAATGTGGAAAATGTTTGTAGAGATTTAAGTGGTATCAATTTAAAACACTGGGGTGTTAAACTCCTTGTTTGGCAAATAAACCTATTACATATTAATTAGAAACTTTCCATCTGTCAGAAACTATCAGAAAGATATTTGAATATTTAATAAGGGTACTCAGTTCCGTTGGAATTCACAGATGAGCAATTTACAAGGACAGGGGCTATCTGTTCTCTGTTGACTTTCACAGGTCAATTGATATGTAAATATTGAATTCTTGCCTACTCTAATATGACTCAAATGCTAACACAACCTACTTCTCAGAAGAACAAAGTTATAAAATACTCAAGGTCTCTCTCTCTCTCTCTCTCTCTCTCTCTCTCTGTCTCTCTCTCTCTCTCTCTGTCTCTCTCTCTCTCTCTCTCTCTCTCTCTCGTGTGTGTGTGTGTGTGTGTGTGTCTATGTGAAATGTTTTTTACCCAGAGAGATACTGAAAAACAGCAGGGTCTCTGTTTTTAAAAAGTATCCTGAATCTAGATAACAAATATTTAACTCTTAGTGACTCTATCATGTTCAACCTGCTTGTCATCTGTCCTTTTTCTAAAAGATGAGAGTTTGACCTCTTGTGGCTAGTTGAATTTCCTTATTTGGATTAATTTGAGGAATCTAATTAAAAGCCATTTTCTTGTATTTATATTCATATTTCTTTGAGAACTTAACTTGTAATCCACTTTGTGATTCTTCAAAGATAGTTAATGCCAAGGGCTTTATACTTTCTGCTTCTATGCAGTTGTCATTTATAGGCTTCGGATACCACATATTATTAAACATTAAGGCAAATAATTTTTTGTAACTGCACAATAATTTTCTTTTTTGTTAGGAATTTTAAAATAGATTTCTCAAAAAACTTAAATCAAGGAATATTTNATTTAATATTATATTAGTTAAGTACTAGACAAACATAACTTGGAAATTCTTGTGAGACACATTAAAATAATAGAGTTTTTAGTTAGTCACAGTTACTTAACAAATAATGAAATAAATTTGAAGCAACAACAGAAAGGAAGACTATAAAATGTAGCATTTTCTTGAGTCCAGAAGTCTCTCAACCAAATGTTAAAAATTGGATTTAATGCACTTTAGGAAATGTAAAATATCCTGACCAGGCCCAGTAGCACATAACTCCAGCAATTTTAGAAGCTAAGGCAGGAAGATCACAATTTAAAGGCTAGCTTGAGTTACAGAGTGAATTCAAGGATAGTTTGAGCAATTTAGTGAAAGCACTGTGTTAAAATAAAAAACAAAAAGGTGACAAGGAATGGGTCTCAGTAGTAGAACTCGCTTACCATGCACAGAGCCCTAGGTTCAGTTCTCACCACTGAACATTACTACCACTAATAATAATACTTAATAGTGTCCTAGAATATTAAGCAAACAGTCTAAAATGCTGTTAAGCAATGCAGTATTTATTTATTTATTTATTTATTTATTTATTTATTTATTTATTTGAGACAGGGTTTCTCTGTGTAGCCCTGGTTGTACTGGAACTCACTCTGTAGACCAGGCTGGCCTCGAACTCAGAAATCTGCCTGCCTCTGCCTGCCAGGTGCTGGGATTAAAGGCGTGTGCCACCACTGCCCGGCAAGCAATGCAGTATTACTAATGTGGATTATTAACACAGATATTATTTAAGTGTTAAGGTCATGGCATGGCTTAGCCCAGTTATAGTATTTGGTTTCTTCCTCCTTTGAATTTTATAGTTCTTGGTAAAAACATCAGGTATAACTGTTTGTGGCAATGTATTATAAGATAAAGCAGTTTACCTTGAATGTAAGTTCATTAAGATACAGGGCATTAAATGGGAGGTGAAACAACAGGACTGTCTAAAGCAGTGGTTCTCCACATTCCTAAAGCTGGGACCCTTTAATATAGTAAAGGGTTGTGGTAATCCCTGAACATAAAATTATTATTGTTGCTACTTTATAATTGTAATTTTGCTACTATTATGAATTGTAATATAATTATTTGTGTATTCCGATGGTCTTAAGTGACCCCTGTGAAAGTGTCCTTTAAACCTCCACAAAGATGTTGTGAGCCATAAGTTGAAAGCTACTAGGCTAAGAACAAGTGAAACTTCCATCCTGCATGGAAACTCATTAATCCCACAAGATAAAACAACACTAAATAGCTTCAAGAAGTACTTGAAACTGACCAGATATTCAAGGCTTCTCCATACCCACACATATATAAGCAGTAACATCTGCTGAGAGTCTCTCTTAAAGGAGCTAAGCTGCCTGGAAAAAGCAGAGATTAATTTTAGTGGTTTGAATGAAAATGGTCCCCATAGCCTCATATATTTGAGTGCTTGTTCTACAGTTCATGAAACTGTTTAGGAAAGATAAGGGGATGAGGTTATATTGGAGAAAGTGTGTCACTGTGAGATTTAAAAATCCCAGGCCACTCCCAGTTATTTCTTGGTAGGCCCCGTGATTATTGTCTCAACATTTAAGCTTTCAGCTATTGCTCCAGCATCATGTATGTCTGCCTGATGCCGTGAGTCTCATCATAGTGGTCAGGAACTTACTGCTCTGAAACTATAAGCAAGCTAACAATTAACTATTTTTTTTTTTTAAATAATTGACCTTGGCCATGGTTTCTCTTCATAGCAACAGTAAAGTAACTAAAACATCAACCAAACTACCTTGGAAGAAACAGATACCATCTGAGCTACTTGGAAAGGATACTCTCAAATCCATTCACATTACTGAAATCTTTGGTGAGCTTTCACCTGTGGCTTAAATGGGCTCTGGTGGGCAGCTATCTGTTAGTCATTTTTGCTCCAATGAATTACCCCAGTAGAACTCATTTGTTTTCCAAGTTGGACATTGGTAGTAAGTGTACTTTGGCCTGCTGCCAGTTTCCTTTCGGCTGTGTGTAGATATTTGTTCCCTAGAATACTGTAATATAGTGCTGGCCAGTCTGTGGTTTGAACAAATATTTAAACTCCATTTAAAAAAAATGGATCTTGGGTCCCAGGTCCCTCAGAGACCATTCTGCGCAGGTGAGAGGGTGGACTGCAGAAGCTACACGGCTTCTGGGACAGGCAGAAGCAACACAGCTTCCGGGAGAGACCCCTTTTCAGGCTCCAGACATCTGGGCACCTTCCCTGCCTAAGTAGAGGTATTCCCCTGGGAGGGCTCTGCCTGCAGAAGCAGGTGAGGGAACCATATTGGGTCCCAGATCCCTCAGAGACCAGTCTTTGCAGGTCAGCTCATAGACTGTGAAGGGTGAGTGAGTGAGTGGACTGCAGAAGCAACACAGCTTCAGGGACAGACCCAGTATCAAGCTCCAGATATCCAGGCATTTTCCCCACCAGAGGAGATAAATGTCTTGGAAAGATCAGGAATTCAAGGCCCATACCTAAACATAATAAAAGCAATCTACAGCAAACCAGTAGCCAACATCAAAGGAAATGGAGAGAAGCTGGAAGCAATCCCATTAAAATCAGGGACTAGACAAGGCTGACCACTTTCTCCCTACCTATTCAATATAGTACTTTAAGTACTAGCCAGAGCAATTAAACAACAAAAGGATATCAAGTGGATACAGTTTGGAAAGAAAAAAGTCAAAATATCACTATTTGTAGATGATATAATAGTATATATAAGTAACCCTGAAAATTCCACCAAAGAACTCCTAAATCCAATAAAGAGCTTCAGTGCAGTAGCTGGATATAAAATTAACTCAAGCAAATCAATGGCCTTTCTCTACACAAAGGATAAATGGGCTGAGAAAGAAATTAAGGAAATAACACCCATCACAATAGTCACAAATAATATAAAATACCTTGGTGTGACTCTAAGGAAGTGAAAGATCTGTCTGATAAGAACTTCAAGTCTCTGAAGAAAGAAATTGAAGAAGATCTCAGAAGATGGAAAGATCTCCCATGCTCACAGATTGGCCGGATTAATGTAGTCAAAATGGCTATCCTGCCAAAAGCAATCTACAGATTCAATGCAATCCCCATCAAAATTCCAACTCAATTCTTCACTGAGTAAGGTCAATTTTCAAATTCATCTGGAATAATAAAAAAACCTAGGATAGCAAAAACTATTCTCAACAATAAAAGAACCTCTGGGGGAATCACCATGCCTGACATTCAGCTGTACTACAAAGCAATTGTGATTAAAAAAAAAAAAAAAAACTGCATGGTACTAGTACAGCAACAGACATGTAGATCAATGGAATAGAATTGAAGACCCAGAAATGAATCCACATACCTAGGGTCACTTGATCTTTGACAAGGGAGCTAAAACCACCCAGTAGAAAAAGGACAGCATTTTCAACAAATGGTGCTGGCACAACTGGTGGTTATCATGTAGAAGAATGGGAATTGACCCATTCTTATCTCCTTGTACAAAGCTCAAGTCTAAGTGGATCAAAGACCTCCACATAAAACCAGAGACACTGAAATTTATAGAGGAGAAAATGGGGAAAGCCTTGATGATATGGGCACAAGGGAAAAATTCCTAAACAGAACAGCAATGGCTTGTGCTATAAGATCAAGAATTGACAAATGGGACCTTATAAAATTGCAAATCTTCTGTAAGGCAAAAGACACAGTCAGCAAGACAAAAAGGCCACAAACAGATTGGGAAAGAATTTTTCGAATACTAAATATGATAGGGGACTAATATCCACTATATACAAAGAGCTCAAGAAGCTGGACTCCAGAAAATCAAATAACCCCATTAAAAATGGTGTACAGAGCTAAACAAAGAATTCTCAACTGAGGAATCCCAAATGGCTGAGAAGCACATGAAAAAATGTTCAACATCCTTAATCTATCAGGGAAATGCAAATAAAAACAACCTTGAGATTCTACCTCACACCAGTCCGAATGGCTAAGATCAAAAATTCAGGTGACAGCAGATGCTGGCGAGGATGTAGAGAAAGAGGAGCACTCCTCCATTGCTGGTGAGATTGCAAGCTTGTACAACCACTCTGGAAGTCAGTCTGGCGGTTCCTCAGAAAACTGGACATAGTACTATTGGTAGATCCAGCATACCTCTCCTGGGCATATACCCAGAAGATGTTCCAACTGGTAATAAGAACACATGCTCCACTATGTCCATAGCAGCCTTATTTATAATAGCCAGAAGCTGGAAAGAACCCTTATGTACCTCAACAGAGAAATGGATACAGAAAATGTGGTACATTTGCACGATGGATTACTACTCTGCTATTAAAAACAATGAAATTATGAAATTCTTGGGCAAATGGATGTATCTGGAGGATATCATCCTTAGTGCAGTAACCCAATCACAAAAGAAGTCACTAGATATTCACTCACTGATAAGCGGATATTAACACAAAATCTTAGAATACTCAAGATACAATTTGCAAAACACAAGAAAATCAAGAAGGAAGACCAGCGTGTGGATACTTCATTCCTCCTTAGAATAGGGAACAAAATACCCATGAAAGGAGTTACAGAGACAAAGTTTGGAGGTAAGGTGAAAGGATGGACTATCCAGAGACTACCCAGGGATGATACTACCCAGGGATCCATCCCATAAACAGTCACCAAACCCAGACACTATTGCATATGACAGCAAGAGTTTGCTAAAGGGACCCTGATATAGCTATCTCGTATGAGGCTATGCCAGTGTTTGGCAAATACAGAAGTGGATGTTCACAGTCTTCTATAGGATGGAACACAGGGCTCCCAATGGAGAAGCTAGAGTAATTACCCAAGGAGCTGAAGGAGTCTGCAACCCTAAAAGAGGAACAATGATATGAACTAACCAGAACCCCCAGAGCTCTTGTCTCTAGTTGCATATGTAGCAGAAGATGGCCTAGTCAGCCATCATCAGGAAGAGAGGCCCCTTTGTATTGCAAACGTTATATGCCCCAATACAGGGGAATGTCAGGGCCAAAAAGTGGGTGGGTAGGGGAGCAGGGTGGGGGGAAGGTATAGGGAACTTTTGGGATAGCATTTCAAATGTAAATTAAGAAAATATCTAATAAAAAAAGAAATAAAATAGTAATGAAAAAATTGTTGATTTGCTAGAAATCTTAGGCTGCCCCTTCTCACAATTCACTATAGCTTTCCTGAGGTGGAAGCTGAGTACCAAGAGTTGCATTAAGTATTAGCAATGACAGCTTATGTCAACAAAAACCAGGCTGAAACTCCTGCTTCTCCTTTGACTTGTCTGTTATTGATGACAACTGGACTTAAGGGGCATGCTGTTGGAAAAACAGTTGAAACCTCATTTGAAATCAATGTAGATTTTTATTCAGAGATCCAACTGCCAGTATAAACTAGCTATTGTGCACATCAAACTAGCACAATTGTTTATATTTCTATCGCCATGGAAAAGGCTACATCTTAAGGCAGCATGGAACTCTGAGAGATCAATACATTCTATTAAATTTGTGAAAAAATTTCTTCCCTTTATTGTTATGAGATTTACCTTTGCATAAGAAGGTTCAATATAGCCGGGCGTGGTGGCGCACGCCTTTAATCCCAGCACTCGGGAGGCAGAGGCAGGCAAATTTCTGAGTTCAAGGCCAGCCTGGTCTACAAAGTGAGTTCCAGGACAGCCAGGGCTATACAGAGAAACCCTGTCTTGAAAAACCAAAAACCAAAAAACCAAAAAAAAAAAAAAAAAAAAAAAGAAGGTTCAATATAATACAAATAATCCACATAAATACAATTGTATGACTTATAACAATTTCTATTCTGAAGCAAAATTATTGCCAAAATAAGACAAGGAGCATCATTAAATTAATGTTTTATAAGGGACATGATAAATTGATCAGTACTACATGTTCCAAATTTCTTTCATTCTAGAAAGTTTTTTCTTTTCTAAGTTTTTTTATTCAATTAAAATATAATGACAAATTTCTCCCCCCTCTCTTCTTTCTTCTGCCCCTCACATATCCAGTACCTCCACGCGGTAAATTTATAGCCTTCTACTTTTTTGAACAATCATTGTTACATATACATGTAAATGAATAACCTGCTACCTCTCTGCAGTGTTATCTCTATGTATATGATTATAGGACTGATCATTCACTAATGAATAGACAATCAAGGATCTTATCCTTGGTGAAGACTAATTATCTCTTTCTAAGCAGGTTGTTAATTGCTTGCCATTATTCAGTCAGAGGTGGGGCCCTGTGGGATTTCCTCTATCTATTTTGGGGTGTTAGGTCTTTTTCAGTCAGACATATTGTTGAGATTTTATGAATGTAGCTTTCTTGCAAAAGCTAAGACACACAACCTCACAGAAGATTCCCTGGTTCTCTGGCTCTTATAATCATTCTGGCCTCTTTTCTGGGATATTCCCTGAGGCTTGAATGCAGAAATGTGCTTTAGATATATCAGTTGAGGCTAGGCACCTGATAATCTGTTAATCTGTTATTTTCTACACTTTGAAGTTGTGGATTTTTGTAATGTTCTTGTCCTACAAAACAAGATTCTTTAAAGATAGGTGAGAGCCATATTTATTTGTGTGTATAAAGATAATTATTTAGAAAACATTCAGAAATGATACTGGTTTAGTAAAGTAGTATGTTCGTTCTTCAAGACCTTTGACCTCACTAACTACATGTAGTTTGCTATGTATGTAATACCAGACATAATTTTCTTACCGTTAAATGGGTTTTGAGTACAATAAATGATCCTCAGTTATTACCAAGATGTCAGTGCCATTTTTGTACCTTCAGGGATCTTTCTTCACGCTAGTCCTCACTGTGGCTTATAGAAACCAGAGTTTGGTAAGAGAGCTGATTTGTTTCTTCCCTTAGCTGCTATGTATTACCTTCAGATCCTATGAGGCATAGTCATCAAGGAGGAGGCCTACAGGTAAGCTCTAGCTAATATCCTCTCATTCCCATGTCCACAATGTGTGTTATCTTCAGCAAGGAAGTTATCTTCAACTCCTGATTTCTTACAGGTATCCCTCTTGCCTCTCTTTTATTGAACTGTCTCCTTCCTTCACAATAAATCCCCTCCCTATTTCTCCTATTCCCCTCTTCATATTCCCTATATCTTGTTGTTCATCTCTCTAGAGCCCACTTCCACAAAATATTTGTACTTTTTTTGATTTCTGTGGTCTTAAGCATTGTGTTCTGTGTTAAGTTCTTAAAAACAGTTTACTTGACACATATACTTTTACTTGCCTATGGGAGATGCAAAATTTCCTGATTTAGGTTTCAGAACATCTCAATCATGCCACCAAGTTCCTTTTTGTTCATTGGTTGTTTTCTGCTTCTTCTTTTAACCTTATGCAAATTTGAACCCTTAATAAGAATGCCTACATTGGTCATAACGTTTAACCAGAGCTTATACAGTAGCCAAGAACATTCATTCACTCTCAGAAACACCACTTTTGAGACAGTGCCATGGATGCTAGGCATTGACAACAGACTAAACCCAGTAGCAGCCTGTCTTCACAGCCTGTCCCCTAAGAAACCCTATGTCTATGAACTAGAGAATGGAAGTGGTGGATCATTGGAGAAGTCCCATGTAGAGATGTCATGGACTCTTGTTTTTTTTTTTTTACTTAGCATTTAGCTGTTTTAAAATATAAATGGTTCTCAGAATATAACCTACAGTCATTTGAAAGATTTGAAGTGGAAACCATAATCTGAATCCATTACATAAAAAGTATTTTCAATGCTGTGTGTGTGTGTGTGTGTGTGTGTGTGTGTGTGTGTGTGTATGTGTGTGTAAGGCTTTTCTGATGTCCTCTCAGCCATAGGCAGAAGTTTCACATACACACACATTAGAGGGTTCAGTCATATAGATGCTAACTTAGACACGGAGGTGAGCAAAACATGGTTCATAAGGAGGATGAAGACAGACCAACATAAATTGAAATTAGAATGTACACTATTCCAGCCTCTCCACTAATGTTGATTACTAATCATTTAATCATCAGAATATATGATGAAAAGTTTCTGTTTTTAATAAAAAGAGAAAAATAAAAAGATGATGCAATTTTGTAAACATGTTTAATACATAGTAACATTATATGAACATTATATGTTAAAAAGAAGTAAATTATATTTTTTATCAAAACAAAAGTTCAGTGGAAAGCACAGCATTTTGTGTGTGGCATGGGCATGGGGACTTTGATTTATAAGCGTGGTCATGTTAATTATATTCCAATATGGCACAGTGGCATCAGAGTAAGAACATATTCAGATGAGTAAAATAAATATTGGATCTAGAAAGAGCACTAAAGGTGATCAGTCTTCAAATCTACTAACTGGAGTTCAGTTCCTGGAACCCATGAGAGAAGAGGAAAACCAACATGTAACCATTGTCTTCTGGCTTCCATATGCTGCACAAATGTACATCACTCTTACACACATACATCTCACACACACACACATACACACACTCACACACACACACACACACACACACACACTCACACACACACACACTCACACACACACACACACACACACACACTACATGAGAGAGAGAAAGAGAAAGAGAGAGAGACTGAGAGAGAGAGAGAGGGAGGGAGAGAGAGAGAGAGAGGGGGAAGGAGAGAGAGAGAGAGAGAGTAATCATTGATATAATTGACTTTTAGTTCCTATTGCTCCTTTCGTTTCTCCATCACTTTCGTGCTTTAAAATGAGAGGGTGCAAATGACCCAATTGTTTTTATATAAATTTCAGAGAAGTCCACTTTCTACTCTCAATTGTATAAAGAGAAACAGTCTGGAAGAATGTGTGCTATCAGTTGATATCAATTTTAGTGTATTCATATTTATCTCCTCAAAGGTGAACAATTATCCCAGCAAGCCTTCTAAGATACATGTACTGAATTTCTAACAAGTTCCCCAGTGATGGTGACATTGTTGTTAAGAAGAGCAATGTGAAGCCGGGCATGGTGGCGCACGCCTTTAATCCCAGCACTCGGGAGGCAGAGGCAGACAGATTTCTGAGTTCGAGGCCAGCCTGGTCTACAAAGTGAGTTCCAGGACAGCCAGGGCTATAAAGAGAAACCCTGTCTCAAAAAACCAAAAAAAAAAAAGAAAGAAAAAAAAAAAAAAAGAAGAGCAATGTGTGGAAAGGGTGTGTGCTGGCTTGATAAGTTGAATGTCAGTTTGCTCTCATTTTGATTGCTATTCAGGAAGAGTTAACATTGTAACCGTTGTAACATACTACAACACTGATGTTGCTAGGTACACCCAGAGCCTTATGTTTGTGATGTCTGCCCTCAAACAGGAACTATCACCCAGTGACTGCTCTGGCAATAGCTATGTGTCACTGCATACTCAAATATGTATGGCTATTTTATCTGGGAGAATATTGTTTGAGTAAGGAGGTAGCAACCGTAGATAATGGTAATGTTACAAACAGTTAAAATAAATGTTAGAGTCAAAACAGGAAGGTTAGGAACACTGAGGAAAATGGGTAAGAAGGTTTCCATCTGGGTATAAGATAATCAACTTGAACAGATAATGGCAAAGAGAGAGCATTTTTGTGGCAAGGGATAGGGTGTGGGGGGTGGGATAGCTGATATTAACAGGTTCTAGCAGGTATCCATATATAATATATCATTGTCCTTCTTGACTGTATTGACAGATAAATCTTATAAATATGCTTGTATCTAATTGTAACAGACTATTTTGTAAATAAGGACAGATTCCATGAAATTCTCTTTCTATTCCAGGAAGTAGATCATTTGGAGAGCCACAGAAGATCAATGGTAGCCCAGATACAAGAGACAAGTCATGCTGCTGCTCTTGAAGTCTGTCCATCTTGCACTCTGGGGGCTGGATTTCACTTTTAATTACTTCCTGATCAAAGTGAACCTTGGTGTTCTGCTTGCTCTACCTGTGCCCTGCTGTGAGTTCATCTCCTTCAGGAAGACAAGAAGCAAAACTACTGCCAAGCTTGGGATCTGGTGGAAGACAAGAGGAAGTGTTCTCATCCATTTCAGTAAGACTTTCATCTCAGGACACAAGTCATGAAATAAAAGAGACATGATGCTAAGTGGGGCTTATAGAGCAGATTATGTCTTAAATATCAGAGTGCTTTGAGACTGTGGATGTACCAAGAGAGTAGAAAGCTCCACAAATTTCTGAAAAGAATGTTGTTTCACATTTTAAGAAAGCACATGGACTGGCTATCCAATACCACCATCCTAAAATCATAATACTATAGCATTATACAGAATGAGTATATTGTACTTAGAAATACATATGGGCATACATGCATCTACTTATACATATGTAACAAGTAATGGAAGAAAAGAGTTCCTGAATTTGAAAGAGAACCTTGAGGAATATATGGGAAGGTTTTGAGAGAGAGAAAAAGAAAGGGGAAATGATTTAATTATACACATTTAACACTCTATGCATCCTTGTGAGTTTCACAACATGAACCTCAGTCCCACTAATCTCCCCATCTTTTGTATCTGCCCTCCACCTTAGCACCCTCCCTTTGGGTCAAAAATGGGGTCCAATGTCCAGCGTGCCACAGGGCTAGGGCTACTCATGGAGGCATACAAGGAAGTTTGACTGCGCCACTGCAGGTCCGGTGTCTGTGAGAAGCCGCAGGACCCCGCGGGGGTGGGAAAGGCGCAGTCTGAGGTCCCTGTGGAACT
The DNA here is from genome assembly GCA_902729485.2 of Mus minutoides. Lineage (NCBI taxonomy): Eukaryota > Metazoa > Chordata > Mammalia > Rodentia > Muridae > Mus > Mus minutoides. The sequence continues at coordinate 30,247 of CACVCL010022201.1, read as the reverse complement.
GTCAGGAGCCTGCTTAGATGTCCCAGACCGCTCAGAGGCCAAGACCAGCAGGTTCTCACTCTTAGGCACCGCAGATGCCACTCAATGCTGGGAAAGAGCTGAAAACGAGAGTGTAGGCCCGTGGGCAGGCTCTGACCCTGGGCAGAATGGAAAAGGGCAGAGAACAGCACTGGCTGGGTCCCACAGGGATGAGAGTCCTCTGGCTTGCTCAGTCAGGTGGCTTGGCTTGGTGGAGATTGGTTATTTGATTTTCTGAAGTCCAGCTTCTTGAGCTCTTTGTATATAGTGGATATTAGTCCCCTATCATATTTGGATTGGTAAAAATTCTTTCCCAATCTGTTGGTGGCCTTTTTTGTCTTATTGAGAGTGTCTTTTGCCTTACAGAGGCTTTGAAATTTTATGAGATCCCATTTGTCAATTCTTTATCTTACAACACAAGCCATGCCCCAGTACAGGGGAACGCCAGGGCCAAGAAGTGGGAGTGGATGGGTAGGGGAAAAAGGTGGGGGAAGGGTATAGGGAACTTTTGGGATAGCATTTGAAATGTAAATAAAGAAAATATATAATAAAACAAAACAAAACAAAAAAAAAAAAACAAAAGCATAAAACCCACTTTAAAATAAAACCCACTTTCAAAGGTGAGGAAGGAGTATGGGATGTGGAACAGTTGAAGGGTAGACAGGGGGGCGATATGGAGTGCAAAAAAATTAATTAATTTAAAAATGGAGATATTAAAATAGAAATAATTTTCTTTTTAAAAGTTTTTATGAACAAAATCTAATAGGTAAGAGTAATTAATGAGTAGCAGTTATTAAGTTGTAATGTAATTTTAAAGAGTGCAAAAATAATCTGAATTCATTACTTTATACTACAACAGATACTGAAACATTTATACCCATATGTCCACAGGTAAATCTTTTAAAAACTTGTAAAAAAAATTTTTAGATGACTTTTCTGAACACTTATTTACTGAACCACTAAAACTTACTATTTTACAAACTTATTTTTCAATTAATATAATTGAAAATAGTAACTCATCATAAATAGTCACCAATAACTTTCAATTATGTTGAAATGTGGGAATGATCATTATACAAATATGACTGTTATTGGAACTATTCCGGTTATTGTATAGACTGCAGTGCGATTAATATAAATGTCTTAAAATTATTTGGAACTATGAACTTTATTCCAACAAGAACTTGTGATTCTTAAAGAATAATTTTTCTTAAGAGATCTAAAATTATATTTACTACTCAAATTTTAAAGGTTTATTAATTTATTTTATGTATGTGAGTACACTGCCTCTCTCTTCAGACACACCAGAAGAGGACATCAGATCTCATTACAAATGGTTGTGAGCCACCATGTGGTTTCTGGGAATTGAACTCAAGACCTTTGGGAGAGCTTACAGTGCTCTTAATTTTTGAGCACTTCAGCCCCACAACTCAAATTTGTATATGTATGTGTTTGGTTTTAAATTTTCACCTATATAAAAGCAGGGTAATATTTCCTTTGCCATTTTCTTGAAAGTTATAAATGTCTACAAAACTGCTAATAATGGAGCTTGAGGATACAGGCCATTGGTATAACACTTCTAACATGCATGAAATCCTAAGTTCAATTTCCAACAACCTTCCTCTGAAAAACTTTTATTATTTGCACATAATATAAAGTGTCTCTTTATAAATGTTAATACCACGGCTTCAATTATAAGGAGAATATTTGATTTCAGAGCCATTTCCCCCTCCCCCCGCCTTTCACCTGACCACAATCTGTATGCTATTTAACTATAAGTATAACTACTATAACAATAACCATAACTATATATGCTTACAGTAACTGATTTGGAACTCACCCAGCTAATATTAGTTGCTCAAGTAAGAATCCACTGGGTACAGTTTAGGGTAGCATTTATAGTTCTGTTACACCATGACATTCAAGGAACTTTGAAGTCCTGGTGTCTCTTATATCTTCAAATAGTTCTTACAGTTACCTAAAGATGTTGTACTCAGTGGCACATGGGAGTTGATAACTAATACTGTGTTTGAAAACAATACATACAATTTGTCATTTAAATTAAATTAAACCATACCTCAATTGTTTGTCTACATATAACTACATGGAAACATGGAATCATCAATGAATTGTATACAAAATGAATAAGAAATGGTTTGGGTATTCATCTATAAGTCTCTACCTTAAAATAATATATTGCAATAATTGTAAATTTGAGACAAAGCATGTAAATTGTGTCTCTAGCAATTCCAAGACATATATATAACTTTGGGGAATTATGTTGTTATTTTCCTAGATGTGATTGTTTCTACTTACCAATAGTACTTTGTCAACTGAACCTTTATGTTTTAGGGGGAAAATGTATGGATCACCTGTAATTAAACTAGTGCCACCAAGATTAGCAAGCCACTCTACACATGATTAAGTTGATTTCCTATAAATATTAATCTAGAATGCCTTTACTGTGAACCAGTCGTCCAAGGTTAAGCCAATCTGTGTAATTAATGTTCAATTTCAAATTATAGAGATAAAGTCAGTCCTAAGATCATTTTAATCCTCCCCCATTATACTTATACTAAATAAAAAATTAAGGGGTTAGAGAAATGTCTCATCATATCTCTAGTTTAAAGCATATACTACTGTTGCAGAGGACCCAAGCTCAGTTCTTAAAACCCACTCCACGATGCCTGTAACTGTGATATTACCTGCATACATGCATACATACCTACACCCAGAGAGAAAAGAAAATAGCAGACCACCTGTTGTGGCCTCTCCTTCCTCTCTGTCCCAGCTTCACTCCTTGTCTTGCAGCCTTCCTTCCTTCCTTCCTTCCTTATTGCATTCCTGTGTCTCAAGCACCAACACCATAGACACTCTCTCCTTAGCAACTGACTACCCACATTGGCAAGCAAATCAAATCCTTATACCAGGTTCTGCTTGCCTTATTCATGTGGACCCTCTTAGATTCCTGCCCTTGTAATCCACCTCCATTCATGCATGTCTGCTCCCAATACCTAGAAAAAAGTTTTACCCATGATCCCTGTGTTTATAATTTGCAGGGATTCAAAAGTATTCTGTACCAGGCAGCCAACCACCTCTAAACATTCCTAAGATCCAGAAAGGATAAGAGAAAAAGAAAGAATAGAAAACCCACAATTTGGTGGAACTGAAAGACAAGACCAGATATCAACACCTAAAATTACAATCATCCCAAATGAGATCCCTAGATTCAAGCATAAAAATGCAATCAGTAACAGACAGAACAATAATGTCTCCAAAAGAGCTTAGCAACTCTACTACTGGGTTAGTACTGGCCTTGAAAATTGCAACATAGCTGAAGCACAAGGACTTAGAATAGATAAACAAAAACAAATCGTGGAATAGAATGACAAAAAAATGTTCAAGATAAGAATGTGGAAGTAGAATCAATTACTTGGACCCAAAGTGGAAATGGAGAATTTCAAAACTCTAATAGGAATCTCAGAGGTATGTCTCACCAAGAGATTATAAGGAACAGAAGGCAGAATCTCGGGCAATAAAAACTATATAGAATGCGACGCGCCTCCCTGCCTCTGTCGACCAGCAAGAAAGTCACGCCACCACCGGGATCTTCTCAGTCAGCTTTATTCTGGAGCACCTTGCTTGTAGATTCCCGGGACTCAGAACTGCAGCAGAGCTGCTGCTTTTATACTCTTTCAGGGAAGGGGAAGGGTTGTCATAGTGGATGCGGATTGGTGCACCAAGCTATACCTCATTTGCATGTGGCCCGTTCATTGTTGCCACAAGCCACACCCATTAGTATATTTTCCCTTCATTGGTACCACAAGCAGTGCCTCATTGGCATATTTTCCCTTCGGGAGGGGCTACTGCTTGAGGAGGGCCTGAGGAGAGAGCTGCGCACGCGCACTAGGCTCTCTTCCCTGACATCTTGTAATGGCGGAGGGCCGGAGGGCTATCACTGAAAGGAAGGCTTTATGGAGCCGGGGCTTCTCGGAGCCCAGGGCTTCTCAAAGCCAGGATATCTCAGAGCCCAGGGCTTCTCAGAGCCAGGACTTCTCAGAGCCCAGGGCTTCTCAGAGCCAGGGCTTCTCAGAGCCCAGGGCTTCTCAGAGCCGGGGCTTCACGGAGCCCGGGGATCCCCGGAGGCGGGGCCTCTCGGAGCCCGGGGCTTCTCGCAGGCGGGGCCTCTCAGAGCCTGGCGGCTTTGCCGGTCAGAGTGCGGACAAGCGCTGGAGCCTGGTTACGGAGGCGTTCGCTGGGGAGGCCCAGTTGCAGCGGCATTCGCTGCTGCGGGGAAGCCCAGGTGCGGCTTCCTACAATAGAAGAAATAGGTAACTTGAGGGGGTTAATCCAAACCTAAAGAAGAAAAAAAAATCCATGAAATCTATGACACTGAAAATACCAAATCTAATAGTAGGAAGAGTAGAGACAGGAGAAGAAACCCAGGTGAAAGGTATTAAAATCTTTAAATCAGAATTTGTTGACATTTTCTTAAGCTAAAGAAGGAGGTATGTATTTTTATTAGATATTTTCTTTATTTACATTTCAAATGTTGTCACCTTTCCTAGTTTCCCCTCCGAAAATCCCCTATCCCCTTCCCTTCTCCCCCTGCTTCCTGGCCCTGTAAGGCACAAGAAGCATGCACAATATCCCAAAGACTGAACCAGAAATTAAATTCCTCATAGCATATAAAATACATAACAATAAGAACACTAAGTACATAAAACAAAGAAATATGAACAGCTACAAGAGAACAAGACCAAGCAACATGTAAAGGCAGACTTTATAGAATACTGTTTGATTTTTCAATGGGACTCATAAAGCAGAAAAGCCTTGAGAGGTGTTCTATAGACCGTAAGAAAACACAGATGGAAGCCAAGGCTACTTACTATATCTAGCAAAATTCTACTATTAACCAAATTTAAGCATCTCTACAATAGACACAAGAAGACTTCAACATGAAGAGGTTAACCACACCCAAGAGGGAAAAAACAGACAAGAAATAATCTCAGACCAGTAGATTGAAAGAGGGAAAAAACAAACCAGCATGAAAACAATGCAAAACTGCAAATCAACAAATACTGATCAATAATAATTCTTAAGATCACTGCTCTCAGTTTTCCAATATAAAGATACAGATTAAGAGATTCAGTAAAGCTGAATAATGATTAAAGGTGATAATGGCACACCTTTAATCCCATTGCTTATGAGGCAGAGGCAGGTGTATCTCTGTGAGTGTGAGGCCAGCCTGTTCTACAGAATGAGTTCCAGAACAGTTAAAGCTACACAAAGAAACTCTGACTTTAAAACAAACAAACAACAAAGAAAAAAAGAGCTTGGTTACAAAAACATTATTCTTCTGCTGCATCCAAGAAACATACTTTATATAAAGAATAGACATTATCAAAGGGAAAATGGATGGAAAAATACTCCAAGCAAATGGATTCAATACAATAGCTGGCATAGCCATATTAACATCTGACAAAATAGACTCCAAAGTAAAATTATTCAGAAAACACTATATACTTGTCAGAGAAAAAAATCGACCAAGGGAACATTGCAATTCTCAACATCTATGAACACACAGGGCATCTACATACATAAAAGAAACATTATTACAGATAAAAATCACATACTGACTCTCACACAGTGATAGTGGGAGGCTTCAAAACCCCATTTTTGCAATAGCCATGTCATCCAGACAATAACTACTCATAGAAATCTTTTATCTAAATGGCATCATAAAACAAATGTACCTAACAGATATTTATAGAAATTTTACCCAAATACATCTCAAGGAACCATATTCTTGAACAAAAAAACAAGTCTTGACAGATACAAGAAAATAAAAATAAAACTCTGTACTCTCTCTGACCACCACAGATTAAATCTGGATACCACCAACAACAGAAACGACAAACAGCTAGCAAATTTATGGAAACTCAGCAAATAAGTATTAAATTCATAAAATGGATCAAGAAAAAAATTAAGAAAAATGAAGACTTTGTAAAACTGAATGAAAATAAATACACAAGGAAGCCAAATTTTTGAGTCACAATTAAAATGGTTCTAAGAAACAAATTGATAGCACCAAGTGGCTAAATTAATAAAAAATTCAATAACTTAGTGGCACACCTGAAAGCTACTGAACAAGTAAAAGAGGCTACAGGTGAAAGGAGTAGACATCAAAAAGAATCAAATGCTGGGTTGAGCTCAATAAAACGGGAAAAAACAAACAAAAAGCAATACAAAACAACAAAACAGTTGGTTTTTTTGAAAAAAATTTTCAATAAGATTGACACTTAGTGAAATTAGCTAAATGGTGGAGAGAAAAGAATCAAGTTAACAAAATTGAAGAAGACAAAGAGGATATAAAAGCAGACACTAAGAAAAAAAAAGAAAATAAAAAAAATAAGTAAATTGTTTTAAAATGTATACTTCAACAAATTGAAAAATCTAACAGAAATTGATAATTTTTTCTTCATATATGCCACTTACCAAAGTTATATCAAGATCGGTTAGCAATACATATAGAGATGTAAAGAATAGTGAATTGAAGCGGCTATTAAACCTCTCCCAACCAAAAAAGACCCAGGGCCAGAGGTTTTACTGAAGAATTTTGTAAGACTTTCAAACAGAGTTATACCAATACTTTTCACATTATTCCACAAAATAGAAACAGAAGAAATGTTAGGTAATTCTTTTTGAGATTACAGTGACCCTGATACCTTAGCCACATACTCAACAAAAAGAGAGATTTGCAGACCAGTTTTCTTTATGGACATAAAGGTCACCATTTGTAGTTATTTCTGAACTCTGGCTTGTTGGTTCAAGTCTTGGCTCAAAATTCCTCTCCAATATGACTCATTCAAACTGACTTCCCTATTTCCTGGGAGATCCATGTTACCCAACCCCACTCCCTAGAGCCCTACTCTTTATCCAACTTCTCTGGGTCTGTTGTTTATAGCATGGTTATCTTTTAGTTAATAGTATCCACTTATAAGTGAGTACATATCATAAGTCTATTTTCTGAGTCTGGGTTACCTCACTCCAGATAATTTTTTCTAGTTGCTTCCATTTGCCCAAAATTTCATAATGTAATTTTTTTAACAGCTGAATAATACTCCACTGTGTAAACATACGTTTTCTTTACCCATTTTTCCCTTGAGGGACTAGTTTTCTTTCCAGTTAGTTTCAGCTATTATGAGATATAGGGGATGGTTCTGATGCTCTGATTGGGAATCTGTGTATGAATGCTGAAAGTCTTGTTCGCCAATTGGTTCTTGATGGATCAATAAAGATGCCAGCAGCCAATGGCTGGGCAGAAGAAGCAGGACTTCTGGATTCCTGTATGCAGGCTAGGAGATTCGGGAAGGGAAAGGGATTCTCTTGAGAAGGAGAGAGAACCATCAGCCATTTGAGATCTTAAATGGAGTGACCATTGGTTGCTTCCTCAGGTGGGATATTAAAAACACAACTAAACTGAGGACAGATTTAGAGGTGTTAAGCTAGGAGTAATGGTAACTGAGCAGCTAAGCAGAGGGGAGGTTTAGAGATGGGAAGCTTAGAAGAACCCAGCCACTGAGCCACAAGGCAGGTTAAAAATGAGCTCTGTGTGTGTGTGTGTGTGTGTGTGTGTGTGTGTGTGTGTGTGCACTTGTGTATTTCATCTGTGGATCCAACAGGGCAGTGACTGTAGCCTGCTTCCCTGGAGCTTAAAGTGGGCCGTAGAAACCACATGCTTCTATGAATAAAGTTGTAATGAACATTGTTGAGCGAATGTTCTTCTGGTAGGATGGAACCTTCTTTGGGTGTGTGCCCCAAAGCAGTAGAGCTAAACCTTGAGGGAGATTGATTTCTACTTTTCTGAGAAACTGCCGTGCTGCTGTCCATAGTGTTTGTACAGCCCTCCCATCTGCAGTTTTTCCCATATTTCACGTCCTGGCCAGCATGAGCTGTAACTTGCATTAGCCATTCAAACAGGTATAGAGGGAATTGGTTTGCTTTGATTGTTTTACAAGAACCTATAGTTATGGGACCTTGGAAATTTTAGGATGTGTCAAGTTTTAAACAGACTAAGAACTTTAAAGAGATTGAGCATTTGGAGAGCTTGTATTTTTTAAGACTATGGGATTTTTTGAAGTTGGAATGTGACATTATATTGTGACATTAACACTAATGGAAATCTTAGGGATAAACCAGAAAGAAAAAGCTATGCTTTAATAATGTACTGGTGTGCCAAGCTGACAAAGGGGTCACTTTTCCTACTTGTTGTTTTGTTTTGTTTTGTTTTGCCTTCTTGACATAAGCTAGAATCATCTGAAAAGATGAAGCTTCAATTACGGAAACAGATCCACTGGCAATTCTATTAGAAATGTTCTTGATTAATAATGAACATGAGAAGACATAGTCCACATAGATAGTGCTCTTTCTGGGCAGGTGGTGCTGGGTTGTATAAAAAACCAGGCTGAGCAAGTTATGGGAAACAGGTCAATAAGCAGCACTCCTTCATGGCCTCTGCATCAGTTCCTTTCTCTAGGTTCCTGCTGTGATTTCTTGCCTTGGCTCTCTGTGATATTGACTAAAGGCCAAATGAATTCTCTCCTCTCTAAGTTGTTTTTGTCATAGTGTTTTTTTCACAGTGACAGAAACCTAAGCAGGACAGAAATGTTGTATGATAATTCTATGCCTGGCTAGACTGTGAGAATTGGTCTTATCTGATTTACCATCTGAAGAACTAGAAGGTCACCCAGGCCAGGAAACTCAGGCTGACAAGGTAAGTTAGAGCTATTTTATGTCAATAAAGTTAGAGTAGAACAAAACATAGAATTTTAAACTTCTGAATAATGTAGCTGGAAAACAATTTTTCCCAATTTTTTCTTTACTTTGAAAGTTATTTTCTTAGAAAATAAATGGTTAGAATCATAATTCTGTGGTAAGAACCAATTTCATCTGGAGAAGGAGCTGGAACTAAAAAGACATGTTTTGATATGTACAATCCACAGAAGATATCTTTTAATTGTATCAAGAATAGTTTTGTAAGCATAAAATGGGCTTTTGTGATGTTTCCAAAGAGATATTTGCAGTAACTAAATGTGCAAAATTGGGTTGTATGGTTTCATCCAACATTCTATTAAAAACTGATTCCTAGTTCCTTCTCTCATTGGTGGAGGCTGTGACAACTCTGTCTATGACAGACAACTTTTGATGTCCAAGCTTTAGCAAAGATAAGCTTCTTTATCACTTCTTTGTAGTAAGATTGGAAGTTTGAGAACATAAGTATTACCCACCATAAGGCCACCTTTTCAATCCAAGTATATAAAAGACACTACCATAAGAGGGTTCAGATTGGCTTTACTGAAGGATGGGTGAATACAGCTGAAGCCTGAGGCCCAAATGGTGTTTCTTTCTTTCTCTCTGAAGTGATGACTGCTGAGCTCCCCTAGGCTCACTCATGAACTTCTCTTCCCAGTCAGAGACTGAAGCTGGAATGTGGAAAACAAATCTTGGATGGGTCCAACTTAAGCAGGTCCTGCTGACTCTGGCTATGGCATAGAGACTGGAACTTCAAAAGCAGGTCCAAGGCAGACAGGGAAAGAGAGAAGAAGCAGGAAAATAAGTAAGCAGAGACCTTCAGTAAGTATCTTCCCAAAGACGAGAAAATTTCACCCAAAGATGCTCAAGTCCCATCAGCTACAACCCCAGGAAACACTCCAGAGGTGAAAGCATGTCTGAGTACTTGTTCTTTACTGGCAATGTTGTGGGAGAGCCTTCCTCTATTCAAATCAAGGATAAAAAGAAAAGCACATGGACAAAAAAACCATCTGACAGCAGTTGCTGACATAGGAAAACTCTATTCTGCCTTGCAGTGGTTTTGTGTTTTTCTTTTTGTTTGTTGTAGTGGTAATCCTGGTACTTTGAAATCATTTGTCTACTTTTCTGCTTATTCTCTGCTTTTCTTTGTCTAATTATATCATTAATTTGATATGCTTTGATATTAGAATATATTTTCTTTCTTTTCTTCATGTGTTTGGGGGTAGGGGGTGCAGTGCAGCGTCTTTGTATAGTCATGGCTTTCCTGTAACTTGTTTAGTAGACCAGGCTGGCTTCAAACTCAGGATATTTCTTCTGCCTCTCTGCCTCTGCCTCTGCCTCTGCCTCTGCCTCTGCCTCTGCCTCTGCCTCTGCCTCTGCCTCTGCCTCTGCCTCTGCCTCTGCCTCTGCCTCTGCCTCTGCCTCTGCCTCTGCCTCTGCCTCTGCCTCTGCCTCTGCCTCTGCCTTTGCCTCAAATGCTAAGATTAAAGGTATGTGCCACTATGCCTGGGTTAGAATATGTTTTGAATGCTCGTATTATTGTCAATGCTCATATTTTTGGTTGCGCACAATTCAAAAACTTCTGAGCTGACTGAACTAGATAGATTGAATTGCCCACTTTGGAAATCAGTTATTGATAGTGTTGCAACTTTGTTAGAGGTATGGAACTACTATATATTTTATAACTGAAGGCAATCAAATATTTTTTATAGAAGAAAATCCTATATTTAAACTTAGTACCCCTTCCTTCCTTTGCTCTGGCAGTGTTGGTAAGCACTCTTAACAGAAAGCACAAGGCCATTTCATTCATGAATTAATGACACAAAGCAATGTACTGGAAGATTTCTCCCCTCATATATCTTCTTTGCCTAAGCTGAAATTGCATGACATCTGATGATCCTTTCACTCTTTTCAATAGAGGACCCAATTATGAATACAATAAAATAAGATCTTAAGGAAACCCAGAAAAGAAAGGCATATATTGGCCATCATAAAAATCAAAAGATAGCTTTTGTTTCTACCTGTTTTTCTGACTTGTCCTGCCCCACCCACAGATACCCCCACATACTCATATACACAGAAATACACACACAAACAAACACACACATACATACACACATACATTCAAAAATATAAATGTATACACATAATCAGACACAGCATAAAAACAAAGAGGCACATACCCATATATATGTACGTATATACAGAGACATACACACACACACACACACATATATATATATATATATATATATATATATATATATATATATACCCCCACATGCATATATATATGCATACATAGATACATGTGCATACAAATATGCAAGCAGATATGCATAAATATTCACAACCCACACAGACAGATACACATATGTACAGATATACATACACATACGCACTGGCATATATCCAAACACATACACTCAGACATAAACACACAGAGATAAACACAAATAAACACTGACATATATGCAAATATATACACTCGGATACACACACACACACACACAAACACACAGAGTTTTGAATTTTTTCACAGAATCACAATGAATGTTGTGAAGGATCAAAAATATTTTACTTTAAAATTTGTATACTGCCATTCCAATTCACTGAAATGTGCTGCTGTAGAGTTGAGGAGCAGGAGAGTGGCTCCTTACACTGTAGAATGTCCTGCATCACAATCATTTCCACATGAGACGACAATTGGCCTCAGGTGTTATCAGAATTCTTCTTTTGTACCTTCCATCTGTCCAACCGGTCATCTTTCACTCCAATTAGTGAACAATAGGCAGTTAACTAGGCTATCTTTGTTGTATTTCCTCTTCAAATTTCACTTTATTGTCAAAACATTCTGCTTATCTAGGCTAAATGTATGGACATAACAAAAATGAAAGTACTAGATTATCATGCCTAAATGTTGAAAGATGGCCCTCACATGCCACTCAGTGTTCTCTGTCTATACCTCCAGTTCCAGCACCTGTTTGGACAACTTACCACAGCTTCTTTCCACTAAATTTTATATATCATTTGCAGATAGTTATAAAATATTAACTTTTTCAGCCAAACATATTTTGTAAAAACTGGTGCCATAACATTAAAATAATTTCTGTGCACTAGGTTTACAATATGTAAACTTACAAATTTCAATGGGGCTTTTTCTTGCAAAAAAAAATTTAAAAATTTATCAAAATTCTTTGACTATAAAAGTACTCTTTAAAAACTGAAAGAAAAACCCAGCATAAATTTAGTTTTATAAACATTTCTTAGAGAATGCTTTTTTCACCAAGAAATATATTGAAAAGTATTCTCTTGGACGCTGACTAAAATTCTAATTATTAACATTCCCTTTTATAGTGATGACAATGACAACAACAAAAAAAAAAAACAGGAAAAGTAAGTCAATTTGAAGTAAGATAAAGAGGATGTCTACACTGCAATAAAAATAACATATTTGTGGTTACTTAAAGACAGCATATAGAAAATAGAATTTGTTTTAAACTTGTATTTAGTATATTTAAGCACAGAAAGCCAATTTAAGAGTTTGGCATGCAGCTTTATGATCCATGACCATTGGGACCATGACATCTACTGAAAAAGATAATTTTAATTTTGAATAGTCCTTTTTCTTATCAGGAAAGCCCAACACATATTAAAAAATGTTGACCTTCCCAGCCACCTACTCCTTTAGAGGATGGTAGAATTTATAGTAAAATTGCTCAAATTCATGTTTTTGAATAAGAAGGAGATATCAATACCTGACTCCAAAAGGAGGAGGAGGAGGGGAAATACAAATAGAAGCAATCCCAGGCCCACCACCAGGAGCCTGGAGCAACGCTTGACCAGAGGGTTGAGCCAGATACGGCCAGTCAGGATGGAATAGCTCCATGACAAAGTTTGGCGAGCTTCCTTCACCTTCTCCTCTTCAGCCATCAAAAAGACATTTTCATCTGCTTCTACATCCTCAAATGTATCTGTGTCTTCTCTTTCTAAGACTTCCTTCACCTTCTCTTCAGCCATCAAAAAGACATTTTCATCTGCTTCTACATCCTCAAATATATCTGTGTCTTCTCTTTCTAACACAAACCTAGATGGACAGTCAAATAGCATGTCTATTTCATCATCATCCACTCGGGTAGGGAGCAGGCTGGTGCTGGTGTTGCATGCTAGCTCAGAGAAGATCAAGGGGTCTTCTTTTACTTTATCTTCCTCTTTACTTGACGAATCTGCACTCTGAGCTGCCTTCACTGGTGAGCTTGCAACCATGCGCTCAGAAGCATCCACTTTAGACAAGGGGGCACCTGCAAAGAAATATTATTTTATAAATTTTAAACTTCACATTTTTTCATAAAACCCTGTATAAACAAATGGAATTCAAGAAATATGTAAAACTTTTCTGTAGAATATAGACATTAAGCAAAATCATATTAGTATCAGACCTCGTTGGCTGTAATAGAATTGTCAGTTCTCAGCTGGAGATATCCTAAAATAAACAAGAGTGATCAAAGGTTGTAAGTACCTTTAGATTTGTGATAATGGTCAGCAGACCTCCAACTATGGTCAGGTTTTTTTAAAATAATGTTCACATAATTCAGACATACATCATAAATATGAGTGAAGTTTTGTACTATTCAACACTATACACAATAGAGTATTTTAAAAGAACACCCTAGTATTGATTTAACTATAGAATCTACTGTCTAAGAATAATCACATTATACTTCTGAAGCATACATTTCTTTAAAAATACTTAATTGTTGGTGATAATATGAAGAAATTAGAAAATTGCAAGAAGGAACATAATATGCTTAGTCACTAGGAAGGAAAGTTTTTGATGGTTTCTCACAGTTAGATCTAGAATTATTAATCATATGGCCCAATAATTCCACTCATAAGTACATTCTCAAAACAAACAAGAAAACTAAAGTAAATACTCTAAAATTTCTGACAATTGATCATAGACAAATTCAATACAAATTTTTATAAAGCAAAACTATCCTAAATGATTTTTAGTGGATGCCTGTATGAAGAAAATGTGTTTTATTTATTCAAAAAATATTATCAGACTTAGAAAGGAACAAAGTACTGATCAACAGTGCAGCACAGAAGAACATCAGAACTATATGCTAAGTGGAAGAAGCCAGGCATAAAATGTCACCTAGTGCATGTTTACATTGAAAAAGCAAATATATGAAAAGCCACAGAAACAGAAGACATTATGGTGGGAAAGTCAGCAGGAACTGTTGGAGAAAAGAAATGAACAGTAACTATAATAGTAACTGCTTAAGAGGTTCAGGATTTCCTTATAGGTAATGAAAATGTTGTGGCCCTAGATAAAATATTAGTTGCCTGTGACTGAGTATGTCCTAAATATCAGTGAATTGTTTTTTGAAATATGTCTTGCATTAAGTGAACTGCATCTCTGTTGAGAAAAAAGAAAGTCATAAATTTTCCCCATTAAAACTGAACGGAGTCCATAGACAGAGATCAAGATGTTATGACTTTTAGGAATGTTTAGTGTCTGTTAATGAGAGGACTTCTCTCAAAAGGAGGCCCCCTGAATTCTTTTCCTTGAACAACAATGAGATTCTCCATTGTGTGTGAATGCTTTACTACTCAGCAAACCCCATCCCTTCTTGATTTGTTTTCATTTGTGTGGTCACAAAGATGATGGGTGCTCCTTTGTTGTTATTGTTGTTTCTAAAATCATTTTCATATCCTCCTAAAGTCGTCTACTTCACATGTATTCAATTTCCTGTATCCCTCTACTGTATCCAAGCTAAGGCACAGCTTGAAATTGAAGGCAGCAGCATGTTTTGATGACAATGTTTTGATACTCCAGTTGCCCAAAGACTTTTAATCTCCTCATTAACACACTGTGGCTATGGATGGCTTCTGTACATCTGCCTTCAGAATGTATTCAGAATCCCATTCTTGGCCAACATCTTTGTCTCTTCATTTGAACTACCCAGCTCAGAGCTGGTGTCCTTTTTTAATATAGATTCTAGCAATAGTATCCTATAACCTTGTCTCAGTCTTTGCCTACTTAAGGTTGTCCACTAATACAGAAACTACACCTTTCTTTAAGGTAGATCATGCCACTAAAAACAGTCTTTTATGATTTGTCTTCTGCAGAGGAAATGATAATATTTTATAATTGTGTCTTTGATACTACACAATGTACTCTTCACTGCACTCCTAACGTTTCTAATCTTGGTCCCTTATAACTGGTCCCCACAGCCTGACTGAATTTAGTGTGAACTGAGCTTTGACACCTGGAAGGTACTAATAGTTTTAAAATCCGATTTTTACCAAAGATCTGTGCAGTCCACCAAAGCAAATGTTGTGATTTTCTTAGGTATATAGCCTACAACTTATAAAAGTTAAAAATTGTCTAGATTTCTGATATCTCAATTTACCCAAGCAGTCCAGACCAGTGATCCTATTAACAGAAGTATTCACTTGCTTTTCTCCAAAGAAGGGATTGATTAGGGATTTGTTTCCTAACCTCTCCAAATCCAAAGTCCCAGTGTATTTTCCATTCTTTTCCATTGAGCTAATTTTATTCACTAAAATCATAGCTTCGTTATGCATAGAGGGACCATTCATCATTTTCATGGGACAGACCCTCTATGTGCCTGTTGTTTTACATCACAATTATAGTGCTCATTTCTTACAATTATATAACTACCTAGTCTGATGCCAAATCACCTATTATTGTGTCATAGACAACATAAGAACCAAAGCAATAAGTAATTTGCTTTTCGTATTACAGCTTAAGTCTGAAATAAAGAAAACATTAAAATATTACTGTTAGTCAGGCGTGGTGGCACATGCCTTTAATCCCAGCACTTGGGAGGCAGAGGCAGGCGGATTTCTGAGTTTGGGGCCAGCCTGGTCTACAGGACAGCCAGGGCTACACAGAGAAACCCTGTCTCACCCCCCCCCCAAAATGACTGTACAGTGTATGTGGTATCAGTCATATAAATGTTTTCTATCCATAATAAACAGCATATAATCATTTGAAGGAAATTCTTGATACATGGGATTATTTTTAAAATTCTCTTGAATGTCAATGACTTTCCCAATGAAGATACTCACTTTCAATTGGGCATTTCAGAATATCTCAAACCAGACATGCCTCTGAACATCCTCAAAATGTAGTGTGTTTATTCTAAGTTGAAAGTATGAAAAATTATCCTTATTGTTTCAAACAGCATAAAAAAATGGAAACGTAGGCAAATGCCCTCCCCCCTCCACACCCATATAGCAAGCTTAGTCTTCCTTGTTTTCTTACACACTGTTTCTTAGAAAGGTGGTAGTCTACCAATATTTCATCATTCTTCTTGTACCCTGCCCAGTTCAAGAAAGCTTCATCTAGCAGAGTGAGCTCTATTTTTCTTGTGGCCACCACCTAACAACTTTATGACTTCACCTGTGTTCTCACTGACTCTTCTAACACCTAGAATAATGTCATCTTTGTGACCAGTGTCTAGAACTCATGTAGTCCTTTTCCCTATATGTTCCAATTATTTTTTTCTGCATGTTGCCTACTGAAATGGTTGTCACCAAATTCTCCAATCACTACCACATGGCTAAAGTGTGTGTGTGTGTGTGTGTGTGTGTGTGTGTGTGTGTGTGTGTGTTTCTATGTGTGTATCCATCTTCTGTCCTCATCACTTGGTCTCTATGAGGCCAAAGACTTTTACATTTCACACTCCAGGTCCTTAGTACTCAGTCTGCTCAAACTCTGTTCTCTGCTCTTTTGTGACCAATGTCTAGATCTCATGCAGTCCTTTTCCCATAATTTCTCAATCACCTGTTTCTGCACACAGCTTAGTGAAATTACTTTCATAAAATTCTCCAATGACTACCATTTTGCTCAAGTCAGTGTGTATGTGTGTCTGTATTTGTGTGTGAGTGTGTGTGTGTGTGTTCATCCTCTATCCCCACCATTCAGCCTCCATGAGTCCTAAGTTCCTTGCATTTCACTCACTTACTTAAGCTACCTCAGTCCTCACTGTACTCAATTTCAGTAGTCACCTCAGTTCTTGCCTCTTCTCTCTCTACCTTCTTGAAAGGTTCAACTATATATTTGGTTCTATTATGCTGATTAAGACTTTCTCAGTTACTAGTATTCTGGAAAGTTCTCCCAGCTTTTCTGCAGAATGAAAGTTCTAGGTTAAAGAAGTTTGGAGATCTATGTACCCTTTGTTATACACTTGGACATTAACCTCGATTTTAAGCATACAAGTTCTGACATAACTTTGCTGGACTCTGGCTTTTTGCTAAGTCTAATGAACCAGTTCTACCAATTGATATATTCTCACATCTTATGCATAAATTAGTAGAAATTTCAGATCATAAGCAGAGGAACATATGTTAATGTATGTAAATTTATTTTAATATGACAAGGACTAAATGAGTCCTTGCCATATGAAAACATCCATTTCCAGTCTCTAGCTATATTTGTTTTGGAAAGAGGTATATAGTTAGCCCTGATAGAAATATAGAATTGGAGAACACTGTGAAAATAGGGCTTCTGAGAAAGCTTTTTGCTTCTTAAAACATCCTGGAAAAGTAGAAACTCTATATTAGTTAGGGCTTCTGTTGCTGCCATAAAACACCATGATGAAAAGCAACTTGGAGAGGAAAGGGTTTCTTTTATCTTATAACTCTCAGGTCATACTCTATCACTGTGAGAAATGAGAACAGGAACCCAAGGCAGGAAGTGAAGAAGAAGCCAGGGAGAATTGCTACTTAGTGACTTATTCCTCATTGCTTGCTCAGCCAGTGTACTTATACAACTCAAAATCACCAGCTCAGAGATGAAGGGCCCCACCTACAGTGGGCTAGGCCCTTCCACATCAATCATTAATCAAGAAAATTATGACCCAACAGAGTTACCTATAGGTCAATTTAAAAAAAAAGATAATTTATATTTATAGGTATTTTGATGGAATGTATGCCTGAGGCTTACAGAAATCTAAAAAGTGTCTTGGATCCCCTGAAACTGAAATTATAGATGGTAATGAGTGGTGCTAAGAGCTGAACCAGGATCCTCTGGAAGAAGAGGCAGTTCTCTTAACCAGCAAGCCATCTTTCCAGCCCCTAGAGACCAGTCATAAGAATATGTAGTCTACATTGAGCATCTGTCCTCCTAAAAGACACTAGCTCTGTCAAGTTTGCATGAAACGAATACAATTGACCCCTTGTCAAACTGGCACACAAACACATCACTAACAAATCATCAATTTTCCTTTTTCTTTCTAAGATGTCCTATTAATATCATGATTATAATATGAAATATTTCAACTTTTTAAAATGCCATAGTCTTTAAAAACTCAAACACTTTTAAAGTTAAACCTCTATAAATCCAGTGTCTCTTTAAACATTCAGCCTCAGTAAATATCTAAAAATCTCTCTAAGTCTCATAAGCCTCATAAGTAAGGGCTTGAAGGGAAGAGGGAAGTTAAGTACTTTCATTTCAAAAGGACCAAGGAACAGTTATAATCAAATCAAAACAACAACAACAACAAAATTCAACTGTGCAAAGCTCAGTTTCAGATGTCTGTAACTTATGATCTTCTAGTCTCCACCAGGCCTAAGCAGCTCTACTTCTCTGGGTCTGCCACACAGCACAGGTGTGTGTCTCATAAGCTCAGGCCTGCTCCACTCCACATCTGCTACTGTCCTTGATGGTCATCTGTGGCATTAGTACGGAATGGTGGCAATGAAAAACTGACTGCCAGTGGTTGGGAGAAAACAGTAATTATAAGAGTAACAAAGAGGATTTTCGGTCAGTAAAATTTTTATGGTGCATACATATTCATACAGATTGATAGCATGTACACCAAGAGTGAACCCTAATATAAAATGTGATGTGAGGCAATCATTTTGCGTCATCTAGAAAAATATATCATTCTGCCAAAGAATGCACATAGGAAATGACCGTACTCCTTTTGATTTTAGGTAAAACAAAAAGCAGGAGCATTTTCTCTCCCTAAGTCATGGAAACTAGAGCCTAGAGCATAAGGACTGAGTCTGCTACTGACCTACATCCCTAGGTATTTTATCTTCCAAATGCTAAGGTCATGATGAGTTCATCCCATGGGGGAGCAAAGATTCTCATACTTATTTTGTCTGTGTCTTTTAAAGATAACTGAATCATTTCCATAAAATTTGTAATATATATCCTAACAAATATACAAATAACCCAATCACAAAAGAACACACATGGTATGCACTCACTGATAAGTGGATATTAGCCAAAAGCTTGGAACTCCCAAGATACAATTCACAGACCACATGAAACTCAAGAAGAAGGAAGACCAAAGTATGGATACTCCAGTCCTCCTTAGAACAGGGAAGAAAATAACCATGGGAGGAGTTACAGAGACAAAGTGTGGAACAGAAACTGAAGGAAAGGACATCCAGAGACTGCCCTACCTGGGCATCCATCCCATATACAGTCACCAAACCCAGACACTATTGTGGATATCAACAATTGCTTGCTGACAGGAGCCTGGTATAGCTGTCTCCTGAGGGGCTCTACTAGTGCCTGACAAATACAGAGGTGGATGCTCACAGGCAACCACTGGACTGATCACAGGGTCCCCAATGGAAGAGTTGGAGAAAGAAGCCAAGGAGCTGGAGGGGGTTTTAGCCCCATAGGAGGAACAACAATATAAACTAACCAGTGCCCTCAGAGCTACCAGGGACTAAACTACCAACTAAAGAGTACATGTGGTGGGACTCATGGCTCCAGCTACATATGCAGCAGAGGATGGCCTAGTCAGTCATCAATGGGAGGAGAGGCCCTTGGTCCTGTGAAAGCTCTATGCCCCAGTGTAGGGGAATGCCAGGGCCAGGAAGAAGAATGGGTGGGTTGATGAGCAGGAGGAGGGAGGATATGATAGGGGGTTTTTGGAGGTGAAACAAGGAAAGGGGATAATATTTGAAATGTAAATAAAGAAAATATCTAATAAAAAAAAGTAATCATGAGGAAATACCTTATTTCTTTTCATCACTAGCCATTATGACCAAAAGAATAAAAATAAAAATGCTAATTCACAGTGATAATATTTTGGTTATATGAATTATTATTTCTCTACATTAAAATAAATATTCTCTATATTGTTTGCTCAGTTTTGGAAAGATTCATATTAGTATTACTAATATAGAAATTCCCCTGGTATATCTAGAACAATTATATTTATATAAAATATTTTATATGGTATTTTCACCATTCTTAAACGTTACTGAAAGCATTGGCACATGAAAATATTCTATACATTTGTGCTTTTAAAAATAATATAAACAGTGGGTGGGTGGGGGAGCACCCTAACAGAGGCAGGGGGAGGGGGTTTGGATGGGGTTTGTGAAGTAGAGACCTGGAAAGGGAATAGCATTTGAAAGGTAAATAAAGAGAATATCCAATAAAAATTTAAAAATTAAAGAATAAGATAAACATAATACTTATATATATAATTCATACAAAACAGGAGTGTACAGGAGGATTGTGAGTTGCCAGCCAACTTTGTATGACATAGTGAGTTATAGGCTAGTCTAAGCATACAAGCCTTTTTCAAACAAAACAAAACAAAACAAAAAATAAATATATTGGTTTTAAAATAAGAATACATCACACTTTACTCATCTCATAGTAAAAATACAGTGAATCTCAACTAAGATATCAGTTTTATAAATATTACTCAGCTATGACTAATTCCAGCTATTTTTCAGAATAAATTTTGTTGTAACCAGTTGACAAAAATCATATACAAACATAAGATCATATATCATTTCAGCAGCATTGTGGCTAATGATCTGACTTCAGAGGTGCATATGCTACAATAGTATCATGGCTTTGGCTCTGATTTTAAATTTTTATTTCAGTTTCTATTTCAATTTCTCAGACCACAAAATACCACAAAACATGATAGTTATTTGGAAGAAAAATGGGAATAACGTCACCCTGACTAAAGTCGTTTAGCAGATTATTTTCATTCAATTTTAATTTTACTCATGTGCATGTTTCTCTCTGTGTGTGAGCCCTCAGAGACCAGAAGAGGGCCTGATATTTTAATAAAGTTTTGCTTGGAAGATAAAAAAGGGAGCTCTGGCTCATTCTCAGAAACAGACCTGAGATCAGAAACTCACATAATTAGAGGCAAAGAAGTACTGTGATTCTGCTTAATCAACATCATCTCTCCCCACTGAACAGTCTGGAGGAATACACAATAGCCTTCCTCTTGTAACTGTTGAAGAAGAAGGTATCTTTATTATTTAATTACTCAGTAGAACTTGACTTCCCTTTTCACTTACTTGTTTACACTCCTCAGTACCATTCTCTACTTCTCTTCTTCCCATTTTCTCCCTCTTTCTTCACTCTTTATAAAAGAAACTGCATGCCACATTATCCTCAGCTTCTCTCTGGATCACCAGTGGTAAGAACGTAGCTGGAAGCAATCACACTTAACTAGGCATAGAATGACAGCCCGGGGGAAAAGCACGTACCAGCATTTCGAGGTATGACCTTGGAGCCATGTTTCAGCAGACGGACAAACACATTACTGCTGCAGTGGTTCATCATGTGCAAATGGAGGCTTCGTTGAGTCCTGATCTTGACCAAGCATTTTGCCATATTTGAGATATATATCTCATATAATGAGATCTTCCTAAGGGTCTTTTGGCAGTAGTGTCCCTCTACATATGCAACCAGCAACAACAGCTTTGACCTTTTGCTCACTGTCCATTCTGTTTCAAAGGACCAAGGCAGGACACACTGTGAATGAATCAAATGTCAGGTTCTTAATGTAGCCAACAAAAATAACTCATGATGAATAGACATTGGGCAACGAGGAGGGAGGGGATACTATTTATAAATTCTCACCCGTCCTCTGATGAACAATAAATTTTTACACGTAGTCCTCACTTAGTTTTTTCTAGATCAGTGATCTCTGACAAATATTTAAAAGGATTAAAAAGAAAATTTCCTAATTCTACACTGGAAGAAACAGCTTATTTTTATTTCTTTTCAGACATGTTTAATAAGTCTTTATTATGTTCTAGAGCAGATTTGTTCAATTAAAAATAGTGCAAGCCACAATCATTTTAAATGAAAAAAATATTTAAGCAGTAAATCACCATTATTTTTAATAAGGTCTTTTATTTGAAAATAGAATATCTTGGTTCTGATAGTATGGCTTCAACATGCAGTGGTTTGTTAAGCAGTTCACATTTTTCAGTGATAATGATATGTGTTGCACGAGTATAGAAAGATTCAGTTGAGACGAGCAACACTGCTGATGGTTTTTAGCAGTCACATGGGGCAAGCGTGCTGGACTGGAATGTTCTCACCAAAGTGATTTGCATGCTTCCTCTCCATTCCCATCACGATCTCAACTCTTCATTTAATTTACGAGGAAAGCATATGGAGAAAATTGACCTAGACAAATTCATAAAATTAATAAATGGTAATCCATGCTGAACCTTGGAATTCAAATAATATCAGTTGACTAAAATATAAGTGTCCATATTGACAGCTGTTGGTAGCTTGAATCACAAGCTGTAATGTGTTTTAAATGCAGGAGTCAAGTATCACATTCTCTTTACACTTTGAGACCACTGCACTTGGGACTCTGACAGAAACATGCCCGCTAAGGTTAGAAACAGTCTCATTTTTTAGTACACGGTATATAACTAAAAATTTTAGGTGACTAATAATAATAATACATAAACACCTTTATTTATATGGTTTTGTTGGTATTTTTAATTCCCACCAATTTCAGAAGAAAATCCTGTGCATTATATTATTTTGCATGCATTTTTTTTGTCTTCTAATGCCTACATTACTGACAAACAAAGATTTTATAATGGCAGTGGATTTTCCTTTTCTCAGGAGACAAAGGGTTATGTTTAAAACCATCATTTGTAGCTTTGCATTGTTATATTTCTTTGTGAGACTAAAATTAGCAGCACTTACAGAAAGAAGTTTAGCGAAACGTATGGAGTTTTACAAGTCTGGCATTCCTTAATGCTAAAGTCCACTTTTAGAAATTTATTTTGAGTAAGTACTCAGAAATGTTGACAAAAGGGTTCATCAAGCTATCATTTATTGCATCAATCTAAATTTCCAATGAGAATATTACTCAATAAAGGTAATAATTCATAGACATTAAAATTTGTTTATAGGAACTTAATGATGTGAGAAAATGCCTTCAATATACAACTAAATGAAGAAAAGTATGTTTATATAATCATAAAAGATCAACCATGTAGTCCAGGATCAAAGAAGAGGCGGCATCAGTCCTGAAAGACAAGGTCACAGTGTGCTGTAATGGGAGGGAGGCAGAGGTGCTCACTCCTGCAGACATCAGAGGGATCCTATCTCACCGCGCGGTTGGTAGTTCCAGCCACAGCACAATATGCCTATAGGGTGAGACAGTTTTCAGATTTGAGCCTTGAACCAAAATGTTTTAAATTTCAAACCCAAATTGTCATACTATAAATGCATAAATCTTCCATCATTTTCAACTCCCCTTTAGATACCATTCCAAGTAAAATCTCCACAAACAAAATAGATATATATGAAAAATGTAGGCCGTAGAACAGTGATGTAAGTCCTCCCTCACTTGTCACCAACAGTAGTTCTTATAGATATAATTTTTTAAAATTACAAACCATAAATGATTTTCATTTACAGTGTTTTTATAATAAAATTAAATTTTAAACTAAAATATCTAATTAAAAACTATAGGAAATATTTTTTAAAATTAAAAATTAAGTTTGAAAACCAAATTTGTATGAATTTCTGGTTTTTAGTATAACAAATTAAGAATTTCAAAGGATTAATAAGGATTCATTATCATTATCATTATCATTACTGAGCTCTGGCTCAGTAATGACATATTATCCGTTTGACCTCTTTTGGGAAGAATTGATAAACCAAAAACTGCCTCCATACATATTTTAAGTTGAGAGTAAAATTCTGCTAATAGTGAGACCTAACTTGATAGTTTTTTCAAAACTCTTGAAAATAGGTCTGGGTCGCAGCAAATCTTAAGGCAGCTGTTCCTTCCATGTTCAAATAAGACACATAAGCTCTAATCAGTCAAGTTGTCTCTATTCACTCTGGATTTTGTGTGCTCACTTCCTCTTCTGTGGTGATAAAAATAGCCATCCTATGTAGTAAGCCAAAGAATTCTGAACTATTTTTAGTCCAGACTACCATCTGATTCTATAATCACAAAGCTAATTAAGATCTGCAAAACTAGCTTTGCTGTGATGTTGACTTATAATATAGCTCATCCTACATTATTTCTACTTATTTCTCATCCTATTAGAACAACATATAACCTGTTGGATCACATGTAAGAAGCAGACTTTCCATAAACAAAACAGAAAGGC
Source organism: Mus minutoides (assembly GCA_902729485.2). Taxonomy (NCBI): domain Eukaryota; kingdom Metazoa; phylum Chordata; class Mammalia; order Rodentia; family Muridae; genus Mus; species Mus minutoides. The sequence goes on along the minus strand of CACVCL010022201.1, from coordinate 6,004 downwards.
AGTAAAACACCTGAAGAAAATTATTGCCTCCCTTTTCTTTCCCCTAATTCTCAAGCACAAAATCTCACCATAGTTTGCATACCTTGTTTCTTCATTTTATTTGATTTTTATCATAAAGATTATGATTTTTACCTAAGGCGAATTATAATATTTACCACTCACTACATATTTCATTTAATCTCTCAAAATTGAAAAATCAATTCTCTGCTATCCTTTTCAGAGACCTTAAGTAGACAGTTCTTAAGTCCTCTGTGGAGTTTCTACATGTATTTAGAGAGAGAAAATGAACAAGGCTGACTTTCTCCATTGTGCTTGCTACTTTTCTTCACCTTGTCAGATTCAAAGCAACTATGCAGCTGTCTTTTGGAGGAAGAAGAAAAGGGAGGCAGAGATATGCAGCCCTTCCACAGACTCTACAAACATTCTTGTTTGGCGCACAGAACTCCAAAGAATAGTATAAGTAGTAGAACACTCAGAGACCCTTGTAAAGAAAATTTCTATTCAATTCATTTATTCAAAAAATGGAATTCATGTTTAGACAGTGATAAAATTATGAGGGCAGTATGCTATTCTCTTCAGTGAGACAAAATATCCAACAAGAACCAACTTAAGAGAGCAGAGTTTATTTTGCCTCACAGCTCAGAGAATATAGTCCATGATAGCTGGAGAAGGTGTGGTGGGAATGTACAGCAACTTCTGCATACTTCTCAATGAACCACGGAGCAGGATGTAGTGAGACACTGTGAACTCCTTCCTCTTTCCACCATAATAGTCCCATGAATGCCAGTTATATTTTAGGTGTTGTATGGCTTCCTGAGGACATATGTAAAAAAAAAATGTATACTTACCAAGTCTACTTTGGGAACTTCTGAGTTTATTGGGATTGTTTGCAGTATGGGTGAAGGGTAACCTACAGAATGATATAAGATACAAAGGGCGGTTGAATCCCACTAAAGCACATCCTAGTGAGACAGTTGAAGGGTCTTGTTAAGGTACATCAACTCAGTCAGCTAAAGAACAGAAAATAAAAAAAAAAAAAGAATCTCCAGTACAGCAGGAATCAGCAGAGAGAACCCCATCATTGGAGACAGCATTAGACAGAATTGGCACTTAGAGAAAGGCTTCTCTTGAGGGTGAGAAAATATGCATATGCAGTAAGACACAGAGAAAAAATCCTGCAAAGCAGAGGGATACTCTGGAAGCCAAAACACCTAGTTTCTTTTCCAAGGCTGGGTGTGTTGCTTGCTTGGGTTGGTTGTTTTGTTTTATTTTGTTTTGTTTTGTTTTGTTTTTATAATGTCAGACTTTTGTCTCGGGCCAGAAGGTAAGGAAAAAGCCCATCAAGTATTACCTAGCCATGAACTCTTTCCCTGTATGTCTGCTTCCCAGTGAACCTGTGCCTAGGCTCAAACTAGAAAGGGTAATAACTCATAAAACTCAGCATTGCTGAAGATCCCTGCTGGTCAAAAATGCTTCTCTTTGAGAATTGTTGCTGCTTATATAATACTGTGTAGAGGTCTTAAATTTTTTTTTTTTAATTTCAGGAGACTCCTGACCTTGTAAATTTCATTTACTTCCTGAGTTCTGCATATTTTACTTAATTTCCAAGTCCTATAAGCCTCATTTAGGAATGAATGTTTCTGTTGAGATGAAATAGATCAAACTCTTTCACAGATCCAAATTCTTCCCTCACACAAAGGGTTCCAGTTGGTCAGATTTCTCACAGCAAATCAAGAACTCTATTTTTTGGCAGCAATTTTGTGTGTTAGCTCTTTTTCATAGCATGGTGATCAAGTACAGGCAAGAAACAATTTAAACAAAGAGTTTATGTTTACTAAAACTCAGGGAAAACAGTCCCTCTAGAATGGGTGTAAAGTCAGTGATAGAAGAAAGTAACAGATTGCTCTCTTTTCAGTGGCCAATGGAGGGGGGGAGGTCATAAAAGGAGCAGGGCCCATCTTTAAACATCTAGACCACTCCTCCTTATACACCTACTTCCTGTAGCTAGGCCTACCTTTTACCTTCATACGACAGTGTTACAATCTGATACCCCAAACTGTTGTGCTCAAACACATGGGCTCATGGAGAACATTTTACATCCAAACAACAATGCAAAGGATATTCGAAGGTAAGAATAAATTTTTCTGTAATATGAAGTCAAAAAACATCTTTAAATAAGGAAGAAACCAAGGAGGAGGTACATAACCCAATGATGGGAATATGAGTTGTTCATAGTACTGAATTACATGTCTACTGGAGCTATGAACTCTGTGGAATGTACTTAGAATAGGAATGTGTCTGCTTTGCTGATAATTCAAACTTACCAGACACTTGGGAGTTCTGGTGCCTCCAGTTATAAAATGAAGACTAAGGACCCTTCTCCTGGTTTATTAACAAGGAAATGAGATAAATACATTAGTGACTGTCTTCTGGGTGGTAAACCAGTCCTTGATAAATGGGTATAGAAAATAAAGCTTAAAGCACAGGCTCCATAAACATCCTTGGCTGCCAACCTTGGCTTCTGTTCCACACTGCTTTTTTTCCCCTCTTAGCCTCTCTTTGCAATGCTGTAATATGAACCTTGGACAAACAGTTTGTTCCTCCAATGGTGGTTGTTAGGAATGAATAATATATGGGCATAATCACTCAGATCACTGCCAGGAAGTAAGTAATTTTTAAAAAAATGTAGAGATATTTTTTAAACACATTATTTATTTATCTCTGTTAATGACACAGGAGGAATATAGTGGTGATAAACAACTATCTTCTTCTCCCTTTGGAAGTTATTCTTTATGGCAAATTAATCATAATGAAACACTTTTCCTTATTTTTGTGGATTTACTTGACCTGTTTGATAACTTGGAAAATTTGTCTCATCTTGATTCCCTTCATCAGTTTTTTGTTTGGTTGGTTGGTTGGTTGGTTTGGTTTTTTGGTTTTTCGAGACAGGGTTTCTCTGTATAGCCCTGGCTGTCCTGGAACTCACTTTGTAGACCAGGCTGGCCTCAAACTCAGAAATCCACCTGCCTCTGCCTCCCGAGTGCTGGGATTAAAGGCGTGTGCCACCACTGCCTGGCACCTTCATCAGTTTTTACCTGCAAGTTGGTGATAGTATTAGTACTTGCATGTACTGTATTAGATGTTTGGTAATGGATTTTGTAAGCCTTGTAGATTAATGCATTGGTTAAGATGGTGATGCTCAATCTGCACTGTGAGCTTAGACTGTTCCACAGCCCTCTGTGCACAGGTCACAGGGATGCCAGTAGAGACCTGATCTCCCAGGAGCGATCTCACTCCTGCATCAGAGGTGATATAGCCATTTTCTATCTAATAGCTGTCTAAAGCAGAACTGGCCAGGAGTACACAAGGCACAGGAACAGTGGAGCATCTTGGACAGGATCCTTCTGGTTTCCATCTGCACCCAGGACCTGGGGCTATTCCACAGCTCTCTGTACATAGGTCCCTCCAGAAAAGAGCTAGTCTCCCAGGAGTGATGACACAGATGTACAGGCCAATGGGAGAGATAATCTCCAGCCAGAGACAGCAAGACCAGCTAACACCAAAGATAACCAGATGGTGAAAGGCAAGTGCAAGAAACTTACCAACAGAAACCAAGGCAACTTGGCATCATCAGAACCCAGTTTTCCCACAACAGCAAGTCCTGGATACCACAACACACTAGAAAAGCAAGATTTGGATTTGAAAATCACATCCCATGATAGAGGACTTTAGGAAGGACATAAATAACTCCCTTCAATAAATACGGGAGAACACAGATAAATGGATAGAACCCCTTAAAGAGGAAACACAAAAATTCCTTAAAGAATTACAGGAAAACACAACCAAACAGGTGAAGGAATTGAACAAAATCATCCAGGTTCTAAAAATAGAAGTAGAAACAATAAAGAAATCACAAAGGCCGACAATTGTGGAGTTAGAAAACCAAATTACTTAAGTCTGCAAAAACACAAAACAAACAGTTAAATGAAATAGTGAACACAATTCAAGACATAAACATAGAATTTCATAAAGAGATAGCATCACTAACAAAACTCCAAACTGAAACAAATCAAAGAATATCAAACAAAACCTCAACAGTAAGCCTCAAAACAGATTATGAAACACGGAAGAAATAATTTTAGGTACTGAAGATAAGGTGGAAAAAATAGATAACTAAAAGACAATATTAAATTTAAAAATATTCAATTCAGTCACAAAAGATCCATGAAATATGAGATAGTATGAAAATACCAGAGACAGGAAAAATAGTAGTAGAAGAAGGAAAATCGAGGACAAAAAAAGGACAGAAATTATTTTTAACAATATCAAAGAAACACATTTTCACTACAGACTCTCAGAGATAACAGATTCAAGCCCAGTATACTGTAACCAAGAAAAATATCAATTCAAAATTAGCAAGAAAGCATTCTAGTATAAAAGAAATTTAAATGATTTTTATCTACCAATGAAGCTCTAAAACAGCACTTGATAGAAAAATTTGATCTAAAGAGGATAACCTCTAAAGAAGAAAGAAAGAATAAATAATCCCAGAAACAAACGAAGGGGAAAGCAAGTTCTCTGCCTTAAGTGATGTGGGTGAAGAAGAGATGTCCTCCCCCTGAAACCATCACCACCACCTCCAGCTGGAGGGAAAACTGACCCTAGGATCATGAGAGCACAAGAGCTAGAGGGTGAATAACACCAAGGAAACAAGGCCCTCTAAATAACAGGGTTGAGGTACATATAAACTCAGAGACTGATGCATCATAAGCAATACCTTCCTGGATCTGCACCAGATAGAGTCCTATAGCTGATAGGAGATGTGGTCACATGCCCCCATGTCTAAACCAAAAATTATCTCCAGTTGATAACTACTTGAAAATAAAATTTTAGTTTTCTCCAAGGGTATCTCACAGGGGGAATGAACTACTCTTAAGGAGGGGATTCACGCCTAGCAGTCAATGGCCAACTGAAAACGAACTCAATGAGATCTTTACAGGTTCTTGTCTCATAATGTTCTGTCCAGTCTTTACTTTTTTTTTTTTTACTTTTTGAATTTTTATTTATATACTTTTTCTCTTTTACTCTCCAGTTTAGTGTTTTCATTGGATTCCCGAGTGTGCAAGCAATAGGGTCTCTGCATCTATATCAATTCCTTGTGCTTTTTCTTGGACTCTTTTTCTCCTATTTGTTTTTTGTTTTTTTCTTTTTTGTTTGTTTTGTTTTGTTTTTCGAGACAGGGTTTCTCTGTGTAGCTCTGGCTTTCCTGGAGCTCACTTTGTAGACCAGGCTGGCCTCGAACTCAGATATCCACCCGCCTCTGCCTCCCGATTAAAGGCATGCGCCACCACACCCGGCTCTATTTGTTTTTTCTTATTTCAATATTCTACCTTTTTTGTTTTATTTATTTTATTATTATCCATTAGAACCTGTTTGTTTTCTAATAAGAGAAATAAATAAGGTGGATCTGAATTGGACAGAAGATAGGGCACAAATAGGAGGAGTAGATGGAGAAGAAACTATAATCAAGATATATTACGTGAGAAAAAAATCTGTTTTCAATAAAAGAGAAAAAACAAACAACCAAAAAAAAAAAACCTCTCATACAAGGAATGGGTTATATCTTGTTGAGTTATTGGACATGGAAACTCCCAAACTTCATGGGATATTTCTAAAGGTTATTAGTTACTTTCTACAACTTGATGATAAGGCCCTATTGCTGAAGACAGCAGTTATGTCATCAAACATGGATCAGTAAAAGTAGTGTCTAAGTAGAAGCTTCACCACTACTTATGAGTCTCAGGTTATTCAAAGGCACTCTTTGCATTACTCTAGGAGAAAGGTAGTCATCAATATTTCCAAGCTTCAAACCGTGGGACCCACCACAGTGATCTGACTGCAAGCTACACTGGTACAATAATAGTAGCACAACTGTTATAGGAGAAAGCAAGTACTTTCTATTTGGAGAGAACCCATTCAAATAGCCAGTAAAATTGATTAGTAA
>CACVCL010022200.1:0-46410 GCA_902729485.2 Mus minutoides | reverse complement strand
TCTCTTTCTCTCTCCCAGGTAATATTGTGAGGTAGAATGTGTATGGCCCCATAGATTCATGTGTTTGAATGCTTGGTCATAGGGGGTGGCACTATTAGGAGGTGTGGCCTTATTGGAGGAGGCATGACCTTGTTAGAGGAAGTGTGTCACTGTGGTGGTGGGGCTTTGAGGTCTCATATGTATACTTAAGTCCCACCCAGTGTGGAACACAGTTTTCTCCTGGCTGCCTTTGGATTAAGATGTAGAACTCTCAACTCCTCCAGCACCATGTCTGCCTGTATGTTACCATGCTTCCCACCATGATGATACTGGACTGAACCTCTGAAACTGCAAGCAAGCCTCAACTAAATGTTTACTTCTATAAGAGTTGCCTTGGTCATGGTATCTCTTCACAGCAATAAAACCCAAACCAAGACACATTTAGCAGAATTTTAGCAGAAACCTTGTATTTGGCATGAATCTGGAGTGATGACTTCTGTCGTAGTTAGGGTTTTATTTCTGTGAAGAGATACCATGACCAATGCAACTCTTTTAAAGGCACACATTTGGAGACTGAGCATAGGAGACTCAAAGCCCACCTCAACAGTGACACATACTTTCTTCCAACAATGTCAAATTTACTCCAATAAGGCCATACCTCCTAATAGTGCCATTCCCTGTGGCCAAACATTCAAACACATGAATCTACATGGGACAAACCTATTCAAACCATCACAGTCCACTTCCTGGACCTAATAGGCTTGTGATCATAACATAATGCAAAATTCATTTAGTCTAACATCAAAAGTCCCAACAGTCTATCACAGTCTCAGTAATGTTTAAAAATCCAAAGTTCAAAGTCTCTTCAGAGATTCTCACAATCCCTTCATTGTAATCTGCTATAAAATCAAAATCAAAATCAAAAAGCAGACCACACACTTCCAACATCACAGGAGACACATTACTATTTTAAAATGTCATAGTGATGAAATGCTGGACCAAAGCAAGACCAAAAACCAGCTGGACAAACCCCAAACTCTGTATCTCCATGTGTGATGTCCAACTCCTTTCAGCTTTGTTGATTGAAGCACAATTCTTTTTCTTGAACTGGTTCCACTCCCTATTGACAGCTTTCCTCACCAGGTATCCCATGGCTCTGACATCTCTAATGTCTTGGGATCTTCAAGGCAACTTCATAGGTTCTTGTTCCAATGTCTGGGATCCACATATGACACAAAGCCTCCTCCACAGTGACATATTTTCTCCAACAAGGCCAAACCTACTCCAATAAGGTCACACTTCCAAATAGTGTCATACCCAATGACCAAGCATTGAAACAAGAATTTATGGGGGTCAAACCTATTCAAACCATCACAGCATCTAAGTTTGTTTTTTTTAAAGGTTTATTTTTTATTTATTATATGTAAGTACACTGTAGCTGTCTTCAGGCATTCCAGAAGAGGGCTCCAGATCTCATTAAGGATGGTTGTGAGCCACCATGTGGTTGCTGGGATTTGAACTTATCACCTTCGGAAGAGCAGTCCGGTGCTCTCACCCGCTGAGCCATCTCACCAGCCCCAGCATCTAAGTTTTGAAGTAGTCTTTTTTTTCAGTGATTATTATCTGAGAATTTTATGGGGTTATGCTTTTGAAGAATTCTCAGAGCCTTTACATAACTTAGTCTAAAGATATGCTTGGTAAACCAAGAAGTCTTGTATGACTGAAAATTGCCTAGGTGATGGGTCTTTCACTAGTTCAGATAAGTTTTGGTATGCAGAAACTGACTTGCTAAAAGTGCTTTTTGTATAACAATAAAAAGAGCTTCTAGGAAGCTGTCAGGATTTAGTCTTGGAGGGGCTGATCCCCTCTGCTGAGAAGTCTGAGTTCATCCCGCTGTGTTTCTTTTTCTTTGATCTATTGCCCCACATAGCCCAGAACACTGACATAACATGTTAATACAAGCTACCAATTATTAATAGTGTTGAACAACTAACTGTATTTTATATAATGAAAAATAATCTTTGTAGGCTCTTTATTAATGAGAGGTTATTTCTATGAGTTTCTGCCTCATTATTTCTATGAGCAGCCACATTATTTAATAAGCTAATAACCTGTTCTGTTTCAGGTGTTACATTTTTCTAGAATTTAACTGAGAGTTTCCAGAAAACAACCTGAAGAGCAGAGTAGTGAAAAACAGGTAAGAGTGTACCTAATGATATCATTCAAAATTATGAATTTTGTTCTTTCAGTTTATTTAATATGAAAATTAAGCATCTCTTTAAACATTAATTACATAATCAAGAGAAAAGACCATCCTCCATATAATGAATGACTAATACTTCTGGAAATTTAAACAGTACTGGTTTGGTACTTTATGCCCTGATTGTGATTGTTTTCATGTTAGAAGTTGGGATGGTTTTAATTTTTTTCCCCCCACACTGGAATGATTGACATTGAGTTATTCCCACTATAAGGGAAGAAAACAAAACAAAACAACAATAACCTCCCCTCCCCCCCACCACATTTAAACAAAAATTAAGCAAACAAACAACAAGAAAATTCTAAGTCCTGGGCCAGCTGTGTCAGCTCTGTCAGCCCATGCGTCTTTCTTTGGAATTCAGGTGTTGCCATTCTGAGCTGGCATGCCCTTGGCAGGAAAGAACTGACGGGCAGCTTGCAGCCAGAGAGCTCTGAGTTCCAGATGCTGTCAATCTCATTTTTCTATCAGAGAGAGTCTTTCTCCTTCCTCTCCCTTTATTATTTTTTTGGAGACTTTGTATTTGTAGTTCTTCATTAAACACTCCTGTTTTTTTCCACCATGAAGGGCTTTTTCCTGTGGGCCAAGTGGAACCGTGTAACCAGATAGAAAAACTGGTAAGGTCAAGCAGATTAAGAAATCCCAGCAATTCTCATAATTGAGAACAGTAGGTGTTTGAATCTGCTCCCGACCAGTTCCTGTCCTAGAGCACTACACCCTATTAAGAGGACCATGGCAACTGGTCTTGTAGCATAGATCCCAGAGTTCTTCAGGCTAATGAGGTACCTAGATGGGCCACCCTGAGGATTTAGCCAATAAGCTTCCCTTCTCAGATACTCTTTTCTTTTCTTTTTTTTAATTTTATTTTAAAATTTATTATATATAAGTACACTGTAGCTGTCTTCAGGCATTCCAGAAGAGGGCGCCAGATCTCATTAAGGATGGTTGTGAGCCACCATGTGGTTGCTGGGATTTGAACTCATCACCTTCGGAAGAGCAGTCGGGTGCTCTTACCCGCTGAGCCATCTCACCAGCCCCTCAGATACTCTTTTCTGCAATAGGTATTCTAATCTCTGGTCTACCCTAAGTCGAATGTATCCATTTTCCACAATGAATAAACAGTTTAGACAAGCAAGGACTATCTCTCTCATCAAGAACCGCTGTGGGTGAACGCATGCTTTACCGAGTGCCACACCACCTAAGTCTCTGACAGAAGGCTCTTTCTTTCTTTTCTTTTCTTTTTTTTCTTTTTTTTTTTTCTTTTCTTTTTTTTTTTTTTTTTTCGAGACAGGGTTTCTCTGTATAGCCCTGGCTGTCCTGGCACTCACTCTGAAGACCAGGCTGGCCTCGAACTCAGAAATCCACCTGCCTCGGCTTCCCAAGTGCTGGGATTAAAGGCGTGCGCCACCACACCCAGCTAGAAGGCTCTTTCTTGATTCTGCCCCTTCCCTTGCCACTGCTGGCCCACAGGTCCCCTTTCCCAACTCCTGTGGTTCCTAGTGGCATCTGGGTGCCTGGAAGTTTGGGAACCACAGCCTCGGCCCCAGCCCCTGCCGTTACCCTGAGAGACATGGGCTGGGGTCCCCATCTTAGGCTGCATTCTGCTTCTCCTGAGATGTGTGTCGGCGTGTCCCACAAGCCCAGCACCCCACTGGCAGCGAGGACAGAATGTAGCCTAGAGCCCCTGCATTTCTTCTGCCCAAGAAGTGTTCAGACACCCCAAAATGCGGACCCACATTTTTCCTTAACTTATTTTCTGTATTATTTGTATCTGTAATATTTGCAACAATTGTGCAGTTAGTGCTTTTTCTTTTAATAAGTATTTTAGCAACTGTATATACTGCTGCTCCAGAGATGGGGGATTCCCATATTCCTGCCGAATCCTAAGGTCTGCTTACACTGAGTGTACTTTACCTCCGGTCTTGAAGTACATTCTTCTCTGAACCCATGATGTTGGGCACCCAATGTCAGTGTTCCGAGTTGCACGGGCTGATCAAAGAAAGAGGGTCACTCTAGAATGTAATCAGGCTCTGTTGTGTGTAGTAATTAAAAAACAATCCACGCTGTCCCTTGCTTAGTACTGGTCAGCAGTCTTGGTCTGTTCCCAGCCGGGCACATAGCCAGAGATCGCATGTTTCCAGAGCACAGTCCTTGCCCAATCTTCCCATCCCAAAGCCTGGCCGAATTCTGCCTCAGCTAAGTTCTTTTCCTCTGGCCCACCCGAGTCGCCTCAGAATGGAAAACACCAGACAATCTTAGATTAGAATCATCAGATAACACAATTGCTGGGCTTGGAATCTATCATCCTAAATTCATCAACTGTTCTATGTTAGAAATTTTCTGGTGGTGGATCCTAGCGGATTCCATCATCAGATCTAACATTTCTCCGGCTTATGTCTTGTCTGCTTTGCTCTTGCCTCTCTGTCTAAAAGAACTTGTTGCCGGGCGTGGTGGCGCACGCCTTTAATTCCAGCACTCGGGAGGCACTGGCAGGCGGATTTCTGAGATCGAGGCCAGCCTGGTCTACAAAGTGAGTTCCAGGACAGCCAGGGCTACACAGAGAAACCCTGTCTCAAAAACAAAACAAAACAAAAAACAAACAAACAAAAAAAGAACTTGTTCCTTTTCCTGAGTTCCCTCTTCCTCTTTCTCTCAGACCCGGAAGGCCTACCTCCTCCTTGCCCAGTGATTAGCTTCTTGTCATCTTTATTACCCAATCAATCAATTAGGGAAAAATTCTGCTACAAGGTTCTGAAGCAGCAGGGAGGTCTAGCTTCAGTGAACTGAACTTAGAAAAATAACATTTGTGTAACAATAAATATGCTTCTGTGTTCCTTTTTGGGGTTCAGCTCATTCTAATGTTTACCCTAGATATGATTTTCCTATAATTTCATTACACATGTCCTCATTTTTTCTTATTTAGATGAAATAATTATCAGTCTTGGTGGCCATTGAGGACCCCCTTTTTCACTGTTGGATACTCACACCCCCCTCATTTCCCCAAAAGCCTTTCCCAGTCCTCCTAGGAGCTGTGTGCTCTTACCTTTCCAGCGGCTTTCTCCTCTTCACCTATACTGGATAAGTGCCACCCTAGAGCTCCCTGCTTTGTGTACTATTACTACAAACATCACATTGGTATTCTGGGATGCCTCTCCTACTGGGCCTCTATCATATGGAAGGGGCGCCTCTGCTGTGTGAATTGGAACATTCTGTCTCACAAGTTTCTCAGTCCATTTGGAGATGCCCCTTGTTGAAATACTTGTCACCACAACAATTACCTCCCCTGCTCCCCTTCTTTTCAGCCCCCCCCCCCCCAGCTGTAGTGCCACAGCTTCTCTATGCCCTCTTGGGCCTGTGAGTCTCTCAGCTCCCTCCTGAAAGTCCCATAGCTTCTCTTTGTCCTCCTGGACTTCTCTCTGTCTCTCAGCTCCCTTTTAGAGCTTATAAGAACTCTCCCTCCCACAGATTTATTTTCCCACCCTTTCTCTCTTTCCTCCGACCCACAAAATCCTCGTTGTCTTACTGCAAATGACTTGGACTAAGTAGAGCTCAATGGTCAAAGATGGCACACTTTTGATTTCTAAATTCTCTCATATGGTATAACTTCTGCCACTGCACAAATAATCTCAACTCTCTTATATCTAAATTTTCTCTGTTCTACACTTCCAAAAGTCTCTTATTGCTAAGATTTTTTGTAATACTATTCTACTCCTAAAAATTCTCTGCATCTACAAAATCTGTTCAATTGCTTGTTTTACATCAAACAACTTTTATAATAACATTTTTATTGTTATAATATTTTATAAATTTTAAAGAATATGATAAAAAATTAAAGGTATGGTGGGTATTGAAGGGTGCTCTCTGGGAGGAGTTGGGGTACAAAAGGGAAAGAAGAATGTGATGCAAGTCTATTTACTCAAAATATGTTTTTAAATGTTAACAAATTCAGATAAATTGAAATTATGAAAAAATATAAGTAAATGGCAAAGTAGAAAAAAAAAACTTCTATCTCTATGATTTCTTAGCTTTTTACTCTTAAACATATCTCTTAACATTATGCTATAAACTACCTCAGGATTTGTATGTAACTTTATTGGGTGTGGTTTAAAAAACTATAACAAAATTTAGCCTAAAACTTATAAGAGACCTATCCAGAGGCCCACCAGCAGCCATAACACAAGCCATGGGCTGGTAGAGGACACCCAGATGCCTGCCTGTGTCCATGTCACAGTGCATGGGTGAGGGAAGATACTCAGAGGCCTGCCCACAGCCATGTTCTAAGTTCTACTGAGTCCTCTGTTTCTCCTTTTTAGACTAAGAAAATAACACCAAGTCTCCAAATTATCTTCAATCAGGATAGATTTTTTTGTATGATGATAGATTCCTAAGATTATAAAGATATAGTCTGTTTAACAGAAACTGACTTAGATGTGTAATGTCTACTTGTTCCTTTTCCTATTCTGTTCAACAACAGGCTTTGAGAAAATTTAAATAAGAAACAACATTGATAAATAAAGATTTATAAATTCCTAAGGTCTACTCAGGTTAATAGTAAATGACTTGAAGGTATATGTCTAGCTTCTTTGTCTTTGCTACCTTTGTTAAGCTTTAGATATTTGGATAAACGGAGTCATATGAAAAACTGCAATATTGTGCAATGGTACATCATAAGAAGGATCAGAAAACCAAGGTTCCCTGAAGTGGAAATTTCTGGATTCTTTGGAAACTCAGTTATGTCATATGTTTTGTTGAGGCAGACAGGTTTTGCTGAAGCAGACACAGGTGAGAGGATGTTTTGCTGAAGCAGGCGCATGAGAGGCCTTGTGATGTTTAGAAAGAATATAACTATGACCCCACAGACAATGAGGGAGGCTCTAGCATTGGTTCGCCTTGCTCCGCCTTGCTAGTCTTCACTGAGGATGCTTCTGTGTTGGTTTGCCTTGCATCATGTTGCTGACTTTTACTTGTCATGGCTTTATGGACAGTAACTTGACCCAGTCCGTGGGTCAGTCAACGGGGTCTGCAAGAGAGAGAGGGGTGGGGATTCAGGGGCAAGAGATGTGAAGAATGGAGACAACACAGGCTATCTGCTCAAGGCTCCAGTCTCAAGTCCCGTGTCTCATTTATTGGAAGACAATGATGGGTATATATGCACTTGCTGGGGAGTGCAGCTGGAGACACTGAACCACAGGTCCAGAATGTATCGGAGAAAAACAAGATGTTATCAGAGTGTGTTCAGCTGTGGTGGGCTTTTTACAAAAACATCACGCTAGGAAAACAAGTCTCTTGTCAGGGTGGTTAAGTACCACCTGTAAGTGAGTAGCCTGAGATGGCTGCAGAGATGATAGCCGCTTTCTGCTAAGAGTCGGCTCCCAACAGTAACTCACCAAAGAACTTCCTGAGATATTGCAGTGGCTTCTTACCTCTTCTGTGGACTCCAGCCAATTGGCAGAGCCTCACAGTTTCTTCTGGATCAAACTGCTCTTGCTGACTTGTGAGTGGCCTGACTGCCAATGCTGATTCACGTTGGTGTTTTGCTAGTGGACTGGACTGCTGACAATGAAGACTGGAGTAGCCCCAAAGAACTATTTCTAAACAGCTCCACAACTCCCATTTCCTATTAATCTTTCTTTTCCACTTCCTCTGGTGGATGGTGGGCTAGAAGGAAGGTTGAAGCATTCAAGAACTGTTAGTAAAGTAGGTTTTGAAAATTTTAAACCTACAGTTACCAGGGTTTTTTTTTGTTTTTTGGGTTTTTTTTTGGTTTTTTCGAGACAGGGTTTCTCTGTATAGCCCTGGCTGTCCTGGAACTCACTTTGTAGACCAGGCTGGCCTCGAACTCAGAAATCCGCCTGCCTCTGCCTCCCGAGTGCTGGGATCAAAGGCGTGCGCCACCACGCCCGGCTTCAGTTACCAGTTTTTTGGTGGACTGTATTTATGGTTTAAAACTTACTTTATTTGTGATTTAGAGTTTTATTTTGATGCTAGAGGACCTTGAATTAAATTGTTAACTCAATTATTATTATTTTTCTTTTTTTATTAGATATTTTCTTCATTTACATTTCAAGTGCTATTCCATAAGTCCCCCTATTCCCTCCCCCCAGCCTGCTCCCCTACCCCCCACTCCCACTTCTTGCCCCTGGCATTCCCCTGTACTGGGGCATATAAAGTTTGCTAGACCAAGGGGCCTCTCTTCCCAGTAATGGCCGACTAGGCCATCTTCTAATGCATATGCAGCTTGAGACACGAGCTCTGGGGGTTCTGATTAGTTCTTATTGTTGTTCCATCTAGGGGGTGGCAGACCACTTCGGCTCTTGGGTACTCTCTCTAGCTCCTACATTGGGGACCCTGTGTTCTACCATATAGATGACGGTGAGCATCCACTTCTGTATTTGCCAGGCACTGACAAAGCCTCACAGGAGACACCTATATTAGGGTCCTTTCAGCAAAATCTTGTTGGCATATGCAGTAGTGTCTGCATTTGGTGGCTGATTATGGGATGGACCCCCCAGGTGGGGCAGTCTCTGGATGTTCCATCCTTTTGTCTTAGCTCCAAACTTTGTCTCTGCAACTCCTTCCATGGATATTTTATTCCCTATTCTAGGGAGGAATGAAGTATCCACACATTGATTTTCTTGTGTTTTGGAAGTTGTATCTTGGGTATTCTAGGTTTTTGGGCTAATATCCACTTATCAGTGAGTGCACATCAAGTGACTTCTTTTGTGATTGGGTTACCTCACTCAGGATGATATCCTCCAGATACATCCATTTGCCCAAGAATTTAATAAATTCATTGTTTTTACTAGCTGAGTAGTACTTCATTGTGTAAATGTACCACATTTTCTGTATCCATTCCTCTGTTGAGGGACATCTGGGTTCTTTCCAGCTTCTGGCTATTATAAATAAGGCTGCTATGAACATAGTGGAGCATGTGTCCTTGTTACCAGTTGGAACATCTTCTGGGTATATGCCCAGGAGAGGTATTGCTGGATCAATTGGTAGTACTATTTCCAGTTTTCTGAGGAACCACCAGACTGATTTCCAGAGTGGTTGTACCAGCTTGCAATCCCACCAGCAATGGAGGAGTGTTCCTCTCAATTATTATTTTTGGTGTATGTGTGTGTGTGTGTGTGTGTGTGTGTGTGTGTGTGTGTGTGTGTGTGTTTGAGATAGGTTTTTCTCAGTGTGTAGCCCTGGCTGTCCTGAAACTTGCTCTGTAGACCAGGCTAGCCTCAAACTCAGAGACCCTCCTGATTCTGCCTCCCAAATGCTGGAATTTAAGGCATACACCATTACTACCCTGCTTCAACTTAAAATGTTAAAGCTCAGAGATACAGCTGTAAAATTCTAGTCTTATAAAGGCAACTAACTTGTAAACAGTTAAAGATAATCAAAACATATGAGTTAATGTTCAGTCAACCTACAAATGTTCAAATTCTTTAATGTGGTCAAACTATGCTTACACTCAGACTAAGCACAAATGTAATTCTTTTTACAGGAACAAGCCTGAATATGTTTGAAAGGTTAAGCCTAAAGCAAGTAACTAAAAACAAGGAAAATTGGTTTAAAATCAGATATACTTAATAGATTATCGTCCTCAAACTACTCTGCTGAATATGGCATTTAAAATATTTAATGAAAATGCTTCCCATGATAGACAAAAATGCCAGATCCTATTGGTGACCCTTTGAAAATCCTAACCCTGAGACCCTAAGGTCTTCAAAGAAGACAATGAGCACAGACGACTCAACCTGAATTTGGTAATGCGAACCATTGGGAAAACCACTCCATGTCTTACCTGTGGCCAGGGCTCTGCCCAAATTGGACACTGTTGGGACGACTGCTCTACTCTGCCTTGTCAAAGAAAGGTCAGTTTTCCCAAGTTCCTTCTACACAAGAATCTCTCTCAGACCTTTTGGGTCTGGCAGCTAAAGGTAGATGCAATCCCATGTAGCAACTGAATATTAAATGCTGTTTTCTATGACAGTCAAAGGCCAACTACATCTGTCCACAATGAAGCAACTGATACCACTATAGGAGCCTAAGATAACTGTCCCAGTAATGGTAAGTCTCTGTCATTTTAATTGATACATAGATCATTTGGATTATACTCCCTGCTAAAAATTTTAAAACTTTAAATTAATTTATTTATTCACTTTATATCCCTATATCAGCACTCCCTCTCTTCCCAGTCCTTCCTTACACAGATCCTCCCCCTGTTCCCCCTTTCCTTCTGAGAAGGGGAGTGCTCCCCTGGGTATCATTACCCTCAGTAATGAAGTCACTGGGGAACTAGCTGCATCCTCTCCCACTGAGGCCAGACAAGGTGACTCAGTTAGGGGAATGGAATCCACAGGCAAGACATTCAGAGACAGACCTCAATCCAGTTGTTGGGGGATCTGCATGAAGACCAAGGTGCACATCTGTTACATATGTGTGAGGGTGTGAGGATGGCCTAGGTCCAGCCCATACTTGCTCTTTGGTTGGTTGGTGGTTCAGGCTCTGGGAGCTCCTAAGGGTCCATGGTAGTTGACTCTATTGGTCTTCCTGTGGACTCTCTGTCCTCTTTGGGTCTCTCAATCCTTCCCAAACTCTTCCACTAGACTTCTGAGCTCTATTTTATGTTTGGCTGTGTGTCTCTGCATCAGTTTTCATTGGCTACTGGGTAGAGCCTCTCAGAGAACAGTTATGCTAGACTTCTGTCTACAAGCATAACAGAGTGTCAGAGATTGGTTTTTGCCCATGGAATGGGTCTCAAGTTGGGCCAGTCATTAGTTAACCATTCCCTCTATCTCTGTGCTATCCCTGTTCCTGCATATCTCATAGACAGGACACATTCCGAGTTGAGTGTTTTGTGGGTGGGTTGTTGTCCTTATCCCTCCACTGGAAGTCATGCCTGGCTACAGAAAGTGGCCACTTCAAAATCCATATCTTCCACTGTTAGCAGTCTCAGCTAGAGTTGTCCTCAGACACCCTGGAGCCTATCCCCTTCCCAGGTCTCTGGCATGTCTTAGAGATTTCCCCTGCGCTCTCCAGTTCTCTTACCTCTGTTCTTTCTATCCCTGATCCCTGCCCTGCTCTCCTTCCCATCCCCTCTCTCACCCAGTTCCTTCTCTCCATCCACCTCTAATATCTATTTTATTTTCCCTGCTGAGAAAGATTTAATCATCCCCCTTGGGCCATTCTTGTTATTTGGCTTCTTTGGGTCTGTGGATTGTAGGGTTGTTATATGGTAATATATGGCTAATATCCACTTATAAGTGAGTACATACCATGCATGCCTTTTTGGGTCTGGGTTACCTTACTCAAGATATTTTCTAGTGCCATCCATTTGCCTACAAAATTCATGATGTCCTTGTTTTAAATGACTGAGTAGTATTCTATTGTGTAAATGAACCACATATTTTTCTTCACTTGAGGGACCTTTAGGTTGTTTCCAGTTTCTGGCTGTTACAAATACAGCTGCTTGCTATGAACATAGTGGAGCATGTATCTTTGTGGGATGGTGGAGCATCTTCTGGGTATATGCCTAGGAATGCTATAGCTGGGTCTTGAGGTAGAACTCTTCCCAGTTTTCTGAGAAACTGCCAACTTCATTTCCAGAGTGGTTGTACAAGTTTGCAATTCTACCAACAATGGAGGAGTGTTCCCTTGTTCCACATCCTCATCAGCATGTGCTCTCCCTTGAATTTTTGATTTTTAGCCACTTTAAAAAATATTTTCTTTATTTACATTTCAAATATTTTGGCTATTTATCTTTAATGAGGTGAATTCCTTCTTTACCACTGGAGGTTTGGGCTACAGACATGTTTTTATTATTATTGTTATTATTATTATTAGATATTTTCTTTATTTACATTTCAAATGTTATCCCCTTTCCTCGTTTTTTCTCTGAAAACCCCCTTTCTCACCATCCCTTCTCTTGCTCACCAACCCACCCACTCCTGCTTCCATGTTCTGGCATTGCCTTACACTGAGGCATAGTGCTTTCACAGGACCAAGGGCCTCTCCTCTCATTGATGTCCAACAAGGCCATTCTCTGCTACATATGCGGCTGGAGCCTTGGGTCCCTCTATGTGTACTCTTTGGTTGGTGGTTTAGTCCCTGGGAGCTCTGGGGGTAGTGGTTGGTTCATATTGTTCCTCCTATGGGACTGCAAACCTCTTCAGTTCCTTGGGTCCTTTCTCTAGCTCCTCCATTGGGGACCCTATGCTCAATCCAATGGTTGGCTGAGAGCATCCACCTCTGTATTTGTCAGGCACTGGTAGAGCCTCTGAGAAGACAACTATATCAGGTTCCTGTCAGCAAGCACTTGTTGGCATCTACAATAGTGTCTGGGTTTGGTGACTGTCTATGGGATGTCTCCCTAGGTAGGGCAGTCTCTGGATGGCCTTTCCTTCAGTCTCTGCTCCACACGTTGGCTCTGTATCTCCTCCCATGAGTATTTTGGTTGATTTCAGCCCTGAGCTTGATTATTTCCTGCAGTCTACTTCTCTTGGGTGTATTTGCTTCTTTTTATTCTAGAGCTTTCAGGTGTGCTATTAGACTGCTAGTGTATTCTCTCTCCAGTTTCTCTTTGGAGGCACTCAGAGCTATGAGTTTTCCTCTTAGCATTGCTTTCATTGTGTCCCATAAGTTTGGGTATGTTGTATCATCATTTTCATTAAATTCTAAAAAGTCTTTAATTTCTTTCTTTATTTCTTCCTTGGCCAAGTTATAATTGAGTAGATAGTTGTTCAGCTTCCATGTGTATGTGGGCTTTCTGTTGTTTTTGTTGCTATTGAAGACCAGCCTTAATCTGTACTGATCTGATAGGAGGCGTGGGATTATTTCAATCTTCTTACAGCTGTTGAGGTCTGATTTGTGACTGATTGTCAATTTTGGAGAAGGTACCATGAGGTGCTGAGAAGGAGGTATAATCTTTTGATCTAGGATGAAATGTTCTACAGATATCTGTCAAGTCCATTTGGTACATAACTTCTGTTAGTTTCACTGTGTCTCTGTTTAGTTTGTGTTTTCCTGATTTGTCCATTGATGAGAATGGGGTGTTGAAGTTCCCCACAATTATTGTGTGAGGTGCAATGTGTGCTTTAGCTTTAGTAATGTTTCTTTTATGAATGTGGGTACCCTTGCATTTGGAGCATAGATGTTCACAATTGAGAGTTCTACTTGGTAGATTTTTCCTTTGATGAGTATGAAGTGTCCTTTATTATTTATTTATTTATTTATTTAGATGACTTTTGGTTGAAAGTTGATATTATCTGATATTAGAATGGCTACTCCTGCTTGTTCCTTGGGACTATTTGCTTGGAAAATTGTTTCCCAGCCCTTTATGCTGAGGTTGTGTTTGTCTTTGACACTGAGGTGAGTTTGCTGTATGCAGCAAAATGCTAGGTTCTGTTTGCATATCCAGTCTGTTAGTCTATGTCTTTTTATTGGGGAACTGAGTCCATTGATGTTAAAAGATATTAAGGAACAGTGATTGTTGCTTCCTGTTATTTTTGATGTTATTATGTTTGTGTGGTTATCTTCTTTTGGGTTTGTTGAAAGAAGGTTACTTTCTTACTTTTTTTAGGGTGAAGTTTTCTTCCTTGTGTTGGCATTTCCCATCTCTTATCCTTTGTAGGGCTGGATTTGTAGAAAGATATTGTGTAAATTTGTCTTTGTCTTAGAAAATCTTGATTTCTCCATTTATGGTAATTGAGAGTTTTGTTGGGTATAGTAGTCTGGGTTGACATTTGTGTTCTCTCAGGGTCTGTATGAGATCTGCCCAGGATCTTCTAGCCCTCATAGTCTCTGGTTAGAATTCTGGTGTAATTCTGATAGGTCTGCCTTTATATGTTACTTAACCTTTTTCCCTTACTGCTTTTAATATTCTTTCTTTGTTTAGTGCATTTGGTGTTTTGATTATTATGTGAAGGGAAGAATTTCTTTTTTGGTCCAATATATTTGGAGTTCTATAGGCTTCTTGTATGTTCATGGGCATCTCTTTCTTTAGGTTAGAGAAGTTTTCCTCTATAATTTTGTTGAAGATATTTACTGGTCCTTTAAGTTCGGAATCTTCACTCTCTTCTATTTCTATTATCCTTAGGTTTGGTCTTCTCATTGTGTCCTGGAATTCCTGGATGTTTTGGGTTAGGAGCTTTTTGCATTTTGAGTTTTCCTTACTGTCGTGTCAATGTTTTCTATGGTATCTTCTGCAGAGAACCAAGTCTGGGAAGTTATAGTATAGTTTGTAAAGACTGCATATTATATAACAGGTTAACTACAGTTTGCTCTCAGAGAATTTTCAGATCAATGTCCATCGGTAATTAAGAGGTACTACATAGACAAAGTGTCTCACAAAGTAGATCTTTAACAGATCCTTACAGAAAGCAACTCAGCAGATTGTTCCTCTTGATGACCTTAAGGAAAGTAGCTTCAGTACCTAACACCTAAGTCATTAGGAAATAGCTGTTCTATGGCTCTGATGCAGAAGGGAAAGGGAACAGATTAAGAAGGGGTCAGGATCTACTCTATAGTGAAAAAGAACTTGTTAAATTATTTGGGCTCACATAAGAGCAATTTTTTTTGTGTGTGTGTGTTTTCCTTTGGACACAGTCATTAGTCCTGGATGGCCTTTCAGGACCTCTTGAATCAGGTTGGCAGCCTGGGGAGATTCCAGATTCTTCAGATGACTTTCGTTTTGATCTGCAACATAATAATTGCTCCTCATTCTCTATTGGAGAACTTCACAGCAGCCATTCCCAACCATCGGTGCTGGGTCCCCATCCTTGACAATGACACCAACTCTGATAACAACAGTGGGATCCTGAGCCAAGATGATCTCCTGAGGGTCTCTATCCCCCTGGACTCTGACCTGAGACCAGAGAAGTGTCGTCGCTTTGTCCAACCACAGTGGCATCTCCTTCATCTGAATGGCACTTTCTCAAGTGTGACAGAACCAGACACAGAGCCCTGTGTGGATGGCTGGGTGTATGACCAAAGCACCTTCTTCTCCACCATTGTTACTGAGGTAAGTGACTTCATTTCCTGTCATATATTCATGAGAGGTGTTTAGCAATAGCATGGATAGTGCACATGCTCTGAGCTTAGATTTCATCTCTTAGCCAATATTGATTACTTATCTATTAAATGTGAGACATATTTTCAATGAGTCTAATAACTAATAAAGGATAAGGACCTGTTCTGATTATTTCACTCTAGGGGATGACCTCAGTTTAAGAAGTAATTTTTATGTATCAAATCAGTTTGAGCAAATAATTCATGTGTTCTGTTATACATATTACAAGTTGGTATTTATTTTTCAGCCTTAATTTCAAATAAGAAATATCTAGAAGATTGAACAAAACCATAGCGAATTGTTTGGGAGTATGGCTCACTGGTATAATGCTTGTGTGGCATGTATGAGCTCAGGATTCCACCCCTAGCACTCTAAAGTCTCAATACTTTGCCTTCTGTGATAGGGTAAATGGGTTGTGCACAAGGTCCTGGTCTCCAACTTCAGTATTGTCAACATATCTATATCTATACCTATATTATCTATCTATCTATCTATCTATCTATCTATCTATCTATCTATCTATCAATCATTTATTATGAGAGGATATATTTGGGTGTGGGATCCAGAACATTTTTTAAGGTTCTCAAATTATTGCAGTATATGGCCAAATTTGAGAATTTCTTAGCATGGATTACAAGTCAGTAGTGCAACTTAAAGAATTAGGCCATAGTTACTCAGGGAAGATTTCTGGAGTCAAGTGTGTTTAATCTGAGATCATGATGGTAGAAGTCAGATGGCACTGAAATGGGAGAAGAGTTCAGGTGTCTTCTAGAATGAAATATGTTGAAGCATTTTGATATAGTCTGACAGGCTATGGGCCTTACTTTGATGGTTTTGATATTTTTCAGTGGGACCTGGTGTGTGAATCTCAGTCACTGGATTCTATAGCTAAGTTTGTATTCTTCACTGGTGTGGTAGTAGGAAATATCCTATATGGCTGCTTAACAGACAGGTGAGTGTTTCTGGCTCATGGGTCTATGTGTGAGTATTTTAATCACTAGTGAGTCATTCAATCATTATGGAGTAGCCATTGCAAATTATATTCTAGCTGTACCTTGATCCTAGGGATCCACAGTCACAAATGGAAATTTCAGTCAGTGTCATGAGTGCTGTTTGAATAACAGTCTCTATGTTATGCCCCAGTACAGGGGAATGTCAGGGCCAGGAAGCAGGAGTGGCTGGGTTGGGGAGCAGGGTGCGGGGGAGAGTATAGGGGGCTTTTGGGATAGCATTTGGAATGTAAATGAAGAAAATATTTAATAAAAATCAATTTAAAAAAAAACAACTGCGTTCTAAGCACCACATTTAGTGCTGTGCACATAGTTCTTTACTTAATTATTAAAAAAACCCAAACAAACAAAAGACAAAACAGTCTCTCTGTTGTGTGGACACATGAATACCTTCTCCATGAAATATCGAGGCATTTCAGGATGGGGAGTGGAAAGTGTCAGGGCATGATTGAGAGAGGCGAGGAACAGTCAGCAATGGGAATGAGACAAATGTCTCAACACACGGTTTTCATTCTATTTGAATATTTAAAAATGGAAAACAGCATTGACCCTCCTGTCATGGTGCCATTGACATGTTGGGAAGCTCTGCCTCTCACCTTTTTTTTTGTTCTACCAAAGATGATTTCCAAGGGACACACTTTCAGTTTATGAAACAATTAATCTAATGACAACTGTCATCAAAGTTTGTGATCTAATAACTTAGATCTGGTTCTTGAAGATACCTCCTTTTCAGTAGATAACCATGTCTACCAAGCATATTGTTGCCTTTTTCTGTAGCAGAGGAGGCCTATCCTGGGCCCTCTTATACACATATCTCCCTTGTGCCTCTTTTATTTTAGCCTCCAACATATTTAGCACCACTGTGTTTGTGTGCACATGGTGTGTGTGTGTGGGAGCATGTAAGCCATGACTTGCAATGATGTGGAGGTTGGAGGACAACTTTATGGGGTCAGTTTACCTTTGCATGGCAGCTGGGGAGCTTTTTGTTAGGCATGGGCTGCAAGTGTCTTTAGCCACCAAACCATCTCACTGGCTCTGCACCTCTTTTATAAGGCTATTAATTTCATCCATAAGGGCTCTACTCTCATATTTTTAAAAAGTTTTAATTGTTCCTTGACAATTTTCATGGTTGTCAGAAATTTATCTTTATATCTGCTCCACCTGCCCCCCTCCACTGGCTTCCAGGTGCCCCAGCACATATCTCTTTCCTTTCATATAGACTCGTTAAAAGACACAGTCACAGTGTTAGGTACCATTACAATATTTTTTTTCCCTTGTTCCAGTCAACCCTGCTCGCTCTGCTCGAACCCGCTTGCTCCGGCCAGCCCCGCTTGCTCCGGTCGGCTCCGCTCGCTCCAGTTGGTCTCTCCGGTCCAAGGATTCGTTTTATTATTATTCTTCATAAGTATGCTGTAGCTGACTTCAGACACACCAGAGGAGGGCGTCAGATCTCATTACAGGTGGTTGTAAGCCACCATGTGGTTGCTGGGATTTGAACTCATCACCTTCGGAAGAGCAGTTGTGTGATCTTACCTGCTGAGCCTTCTCACCAGCCTCTACAATATTTTTATGTGTTTAAAATACAGGTATTTAGCCTGTATGCATGTTTGTGCTCCATGTGTGTGCCTAGTGCTCCACCTTCTGGTGAACACCAGAAGATGGTGACAGTTACATTCAAACTGGAGTTGCTGATGATTGTAAGCTGCTATGTGGGTGCTGGACTAGAACCTGGGTCCTCTGAAAGAATAGCCAGTGTGCTTAGCTGCTGAGCTGTCTTCCCAGCCCCACATTATGATATGAAGTGTGTTTTTGCTGTTCTTCTTCCTCCACATCTCCTCCTGAAGGTCTCAATCCTTCTTGCTCCCCCTAGATTTTCTTCCCTTTTGTGTTTCATTGTCCCTTTTTTTCCACTCTCATCCTTCTTATCACCTAATATTTGGCCTCTTCTCTGGATTTTGCAGGTTTTACCACATTTACACCTCTTTATATATATGTATCATATAAGCTCTGATCCTCATTTATGGTAGAACATGCAGTTTGCTCTTTCTGGATTGGGTGACCTCACTAAATATTATATTGTTTGGATCCATCCATTTCCTGAAAATCTCATGATTCCTTTATAGCTGAAGAATATTCCATTATGAACATGTACTGCGTTTCCATTATTAATTTATCTGTTGATAGGCAAGTAGGCTGGTTCTATGTCCTTGCTAACACAATTATATAGCAACAGTAAAAATGATAGGCAGGTGAATTTGAGCCTGGATATGGAGTTTTGGGGTCTATACTCAGGTGTTGTTGTATGCTATGTCATATGGTAATTAATTTTCGAGTAACAGCCCGACCAGGTTTCATATTGGTTGTACTAATTTGCACCCGTACTGGCTGTGAATAAATGTTCCTCTTTCCCCATATTATCCTTAACATTTATTTTCAGATTTTCTGATGATAACCACCATGCCTGTGGTATTCCCTCTCACAGTTAACAAAATCTGAAAGGTGTCTCATAGTACTATCAGACAAGATAGTAATTTTCTAAGAATGAATCCTAGATACACATCAATTTGGAGCAAGTTTGTAACCTGCTCTTCCTGGGGCAGTGCCACAGAGGGCCAGGCAAGTAATTTTGTTTGGAAGTCATGTTCACTTATATGTCTTGTGGCTTGTGCTTATTCTTTGCTTCTTTGGTAAATCCTGAGAGTAATGTTACAATTTCCCACTTCATTAAACCATTTTCCCTTAACTTTGTGTTTTTGTTTTGTGTATTTGAAAAGACTGTTTACCTAACTATAAATTTCAGATTCAGAATTATAATTTGTGCTTCTTCTTCTCAGTAAAAAAGTCATTAAAATATTTCTTCATTTTATTGTTTGTGGGCTGTTTTATTTTATTTATCTTAAAGAAGATGTCTCATTGTGTAACACTTGCTGGCCACCCATTCTAGGGAGGCCTTGAAATCATAATCCACATGTCTCAGCTTCCAGTGACCTAGAATTATTAGGGTTAAAACAGATTTTGGGGTTAAAACGGTGTTTCCTAACACCAGGAACATGGAGGAAGATGAGTAAGAAGTCTGGCATCTGGGTATGAGGTAATCTGACAAGAGGCAGGAGAGGGATCGGGTAAAACAACAAAGCGGGTTTCAGTTCCCTCTGAGTAACTAAGGTTACTGTTTCAGTTCCCTCTGAGTAACTAAGGTTACTGTTTCAGTTCCCTCTGAGTAACTAAGGTTACTGTTTCAGTTCCCTCTGAGTAACTAAGGTACCTTTGCTTTTGCTTACTGTATGGTCAACTTTGTGAGTACTTACACTTTTATACATATTTGTGCACCTAATTATAAAAGACTGAACTGTAGGTAAGGGCAGCTTCTAAGAAAGTATCTTCCTTGCCAGGAAGGAAGATACCCAAAGACCACCCTAGGGAAGGCAAGGAGAAAAAGCACGGTATATTAAGATGTTTAGGTTCAGCTGTTGGCGCAAACTTTCACATTGCTGCTTGGCTTTTCACTCAGGAGAGCCATTTCTACTTTTCTGATCTTTCTCTATTAACAATCTCTCTGCTCTCTTTTCCTTGATGGTCCCTGAACCTTGCAGGCAGCCATTTTATTCTTACAGTTCACAGGAATATGTTAACTGATCACTTTCTTCCATTTATTCAAAGAACTAATTAAATTTAGATCTTTGTTTTGAATTCATTCTCATTATCTTGACTTTTCCATTAGAATTGTTAGTCTTTGATCAGAATAATTTATTAGTCTTCAAGAAATACAGTGTAGGGCTGCAGAGATGGCTCAGTAGTTAAGGGCACTGGGTGCTCTTCCTGAGGTCCTGAGTTCAATTCTTAGCAACCACATGGTGACTCATGACCATCTATAAAGGGATCTGATGACCTCTTCTGGCATGCAGGTGGTGTATAAGCAGACAGAACAGAACACTCATTCATAAAAAATGAATACATACATAAATAAAAAATTGTATCATATTTGATGTAAGACATCAATCTGTGTATCCAAGAAGCTCAAATATAAGTATCTAAGTCCCATTAATCTACATATCTGTTTTTGTACCAGCACTGTGCTTTAAAATTTTTTTATATTCTCTCTCTCTCTCTCTCTCTCTCTCTCTCTGTCTGTCTGTCTTGCTCTGGGCACCGCTCACCCATAGTTTTTTTTTATTTGTTTCTCATTATGGATGGTTGTGAGCCACCATGTGGTTGCTAGGATTTGAACTCATAGCCTCTGGAAGTGCTTTTCAGTGCTCTTAACCACTGAGCCATCTCACCAGCCTTAATTTTTTATTTTTTAAATTACTCGTTCTGTACTATATCTTGAGATTTGAAAGAGTAATCCTTTCTGAATTGTTCTTTTGTTGTAGGATTATTGTTTTGCCTATCTGGCTATTTGTGTTTCTGTATGTATTTAAAAAATTTTTTTTCTATGAAGAATAACATGGGGATTTTGACTGGGATTACATTAGATCTGTAGATTATTTTTGTTAAGATAGTTATTTTAACAGTATTAATCCTAACCAATCCATGAGCATAGGAGGTTTTTCCATCTTCTAGTATCTTCCTCAACATCTTTCTTTAGAGGTTTAAAGATTTCCTTGTATTTGTCAGGCACTGGCAGAGCTTCTCAGGAGACAGCTTTATGAGGCTCCTGCCAGCTAGCTCTTGTTGGCATCTGAGATAGTGTCTGGGTTTGGTGGTAGTTTATGGGATGGATCCCCAGGTGTTGGATGAAGCACAGGGTCCCCAATGAAGGAGCTAGAGAAAGTACCCAAGGAGCTGAAGGAGTTTGCAGTCTTATAGGAGGAACAACAATGTGAACTAACCAGTACCCCCAGAGCTCCAAGGGACTAGCCCACCAACCAAAGAGTACACATGGTGGGACTCATGGTTCCAGCTGCATATGTAGCAGAGGATGGTCTAGTTGGTCATCAACGAGAGGAGAGGCCCTTGGTCCTGTGAAGGTTCTATACCCTAGTATAGGGGAATTCCAGGGCCAGGAAGCAGGAGTGGGTGGATTGGGGAACAGGGTGGGGAGGGGGTGAAGGAGATAGGGGATTTTGGGAGGGGAAACTAGTAAAGGAGATAACATTTGAAATGTAAATAAAGAAAATATTTAATAAAAAAGATTTCACTGTAAAGCTATTTTATATCCTTGGTAGGTTTATTCCTAGATATTCTATTTTCTTAGAAGTTATTGTGAATGGGGGTATCTATGATTTCTTTCTAAATATTTTTGTTATTGGTGTATAGAAAGGATACTGTTTTGAAAGTTAATTTTGTATCTTGTTAGTTTACCAAAAATGTTGGTCGTTTTTAGAAGTTTTTAGGTCGAATTTATGGGACCTACTATGTATAGTATTGCAACATCTGCAAGCAGGAATAATTTGACTTCTTTTTCTATTTATATTCTTTAGTTTCTTCTCTTGTCTTATTGCTCGAGCTAGTAATTTAAACACTTTATTGAAAAGGAGTGGGGATAGTGGACAGGATTGTCTTACTCCTGATTTTAGGTGGACTGCTTTGAGTCTTTTTCCATTTAAAATGATATTTGCTATGATATTGTCATAGTTAGCCTTTATTATGTTGAGCTATGATCCCCACAACCCTGTTCTCTTCAGGACTTTTGTCATGATCTCATGTTAGATTTTGTCAAAGGCTTTTTTTTTTTTTTTATCATATTACCCACTGTATCACTTTTTGGTATATACTCAAATACTAAATATTCAGTTCCAGAAATGCTTGCTCAACTAGGTTCACTGTTACAATGTCCATAATATCTAAGAAATGAAAATAACCCAAATGTCCTTTATGAATGAATACTGAAGATGAGTACACATATACAATGGGATTCTATTCAGTTGTAAAGAAAAATGAAATCATGAATTTTGCAAGTAAAATGGAGCTGGAAAATATGTTGAGGTAACCCAGACCCAGAAAGAGAAACACTGCATGTTCTCTCTTAATTGTGGATCCTAGTTCCAGATCTTTAGAGTTGAATATATAACCTGAAGTATCCAAAGAATTATGATACAGGTGGCCAATGGCTGCAGTCAGAGCATCAGTTTTTTTCAGGGATGAGCTCCCACACAGAATATCCAGTTCCAAGTGGCCATCTCTGGAGATACATGGATTCTGTAATTTATATGTCTGTTTATCTATCTATCTATCTATCTATCTATCTATCTATCTATCTATCTATCTATCTATCTATCTATCTGTAGGAAGCAGCAGTTGCTCCGGGAAACCCCGACTCCGGAAAACCCTGGGCTCTGGGAAACTCCGGGTCTCTCTTCAGGCTCTCCTCAAATGATAGCCCCTCCCGAACGGACAATATGCAAATGAGGTGTGGCTTGTGGGACCAATGAAAGGGCCATATGCTAATGAGATGTAGCTTGGTGCACCAATCCGCAACCACTACGACACCCTCCCCCTTCCCTGGGAGAGTATACAAGCAGCAGCTCTGCTGCTGTCCAGGGTCCTGGGAATCTACTATCAAGGTGCTCCAGAATAAAGCTGACTGAGAAGATCCCGGTGGTGGCGTGACTTTCTTGCTGGTCGAGGGACTATCTATCTATCTATCTATCTACCTATCTATCTATAATCTATCATTTATGTCGTTCATGTGCCTATGCATAAAACAATCTAAGAAAGTAGAAAAAAGCCGGGCGTGGTGGCGCACGCCTTTAATCCCAGCACTCGGGAGGCAGAGGCAGGCGGATTTCTGAGTTCGAGGCCAGCCTGGTCTACAAAGTGAGTTCCAGGACAGCCAGGGCTATACAGAGAAACCCTGTCTCGAAAAACCAAAAAAAAAAAAAAAAAAGGAAAGTAGAAAAAGAGTATGAGGTGATGGGGAGAGAAAGAATGATAGGGATGGGCAGAGTGGAAGATGGATGCTATGAAAGGGATAATGGGATAACAGAGGGACAATCAAAAAGTGGGGGAATAGTAGGAAAATGGGATGAGGATAACTGGAGAGGAAGAGTAATGCATAGAAAAGAAGAAGGAAAGATAACACCAGTAAGTTTGAAAAAACAAGAAATAACCCAAGTGTCCTTGAAGAATGAATTATTAAATTAGGCTACCACCAAAGGTTTGGTGTTCAAGAAGTAGAACATTTACAAATTTAACAGATGACTCTTTCCTATGAGAATACATATGATTTACATGATATTCCTATGCATTGTTTGGACTGACTAAGCTTTATCTAGACTGTTATTTTATCATTTCATTTCACATACCAATTTTTTTATTCATACCTTGTTCTAAGTTGAAATACAAACTTAATAATTATGAATATCATGTATGAATTTGCATGAATCAGAATGTATAATTAATGTCACAATGTAAATATGCTGCTGAGAGTAGCAGATAACACAGCATGGCTACCAGTTACCCCAATTACTTTAAATCCAGTACACATGCCTTTGTTCAACAGAGTGGAAAGAATTGCTCTTTGACAATCAAACTCTGAATTTTGAATCTTTCTTTTTTTTTTTTTTTTTTTAAATCTGCTTGATAAAAATTTCTATTTGAGGGGCTCAAGAGATGGCTCTGAGGTTAAGAGCACTGGATGCTCTTCCAGAGGGTCTGAGTTCAATTCCCAGCAACCACATGGTGTTTCAGAACCATTTATTTTATTTTTTTAAACAATTTTTATTAGATATTTTCTTCATTTACATTTCAAATGCTATCCTGAAAGTCCCCTATATCCTCTCCCTACCCTGCTCTCCAACCCACCCACTCCCACTTCCTGGCCCTGGCATTCCCCTGTACTGGGGCATATAATCTTTCCAAGAGCAAGGGTCTCTCCTCCCAATGATGGCCTACTAGGCCATCTTCTGCTACATATGCAGCTAGAGACACAAGCTCAGGGGGTACTGGTTAGTTCATATTGCTGGTCCTCCTATAGGGTTGCAGACCCCTTCACCTCCTTGGGTACTTTCTCTAGCTCCTCCATTGGGGGCCCTGTGTTCCATCCAATAGATGACTGTGAGCATCCACTTCTGTATTTGCCAGGCACTGGCATAGCCTCACAAGAGACAGCTATATCAGGGTCATGTCAGCAAAATCTTGCTGGCATATGCAATAGTGTCTGTGGAGATCTGGTGCCATCTTCTGGGCTGCAGGCATAATGCTGTATAAATAATAAATAAATCTTAAAGAAGATTTCCATTTGATAATTAGCAATGAAACAAGGTACTATTACATATTAAGTAAATACTTTAGTAAAAGGATATTTATATAATGTTAAAACTCAAATGTCCTCGACTGTCTTGTGGCTTGAATTAGTAGGAAAAATACTAGTAGTAAATTGGATATGAAGTTTTGGTTCACACTGTTTTCAAACACAGAGAGTTGCTTGTCAGGATATACACTTTTAGTTATTTCTTGATTTTTATGACTTTAAAGTGTCTTCGGTTTGTATGACAAGTGCATTGTTCCCGTAGTCTAATCCTTTCTTTCTCTCAGGTTTGGGAGGAGGTTAATCTTTATATGTGCTTCACTGCAAATGGCCATCTCTGAATCCTGTGCAGCTGTGGCTCCCACCTTTCTCATCTACTGCTCACTACGATTCCTGGCAGGGATTCCTTTCTCAGCCATGTTGACAAATAGTAGCTTGCTCAGTAAGTCAAAACTTTGTTTTTTTTAATTTTTTCAAGACAGGGTTTCTCTGTGTAGTCTTGGCAGTCCTGGAATTCACTCTGTAGACCAGGCTGGCCCCGAACTCAGAGATCCGCCTGCCTCTGCCTCCCAAGTGCTTTGGTTTTGACCTGGATGTCCCTCCCATCTTAATTTGAAATCAAGATTCATTTTCTTTTCTTCCAGTAATAGAATGGATAAGGCCTAAATTCCAAGCGTTGGCAACAGCACTGTTATTGTGTGCTGGAGCGGTTGGACAGATAATATTGGCAGCCCTGGCTTTTACTATTCGAAACTGGCACCACCTCCATCTGGCGATATCTGTACCAGTGTTTTTCTTACTTGTACCCACAAGGTATGAGCTTCCTTTCTCTTCTGTCTTATGGAATCCTGGAATGACCATGTACATGGAATCAGGATGAAAGAAATTCATTTGTATCTGGTTGACATCTGACAGTGTGTGCTCCTCTTTGAGTTTTGTGTCATGAGGACAAGTAGGACTCGGATGAACCAAGGATGCTGAATTAAACTTGAATTTAAGACCATTAGTATTTTTATAAAATTATATACATGATAAGAGATATAGTTATATTGAGGAGGATTCATTATTTATCTGAAGATTGTGAGTTTTAATTTTACTAATAATTGGATAAAATGTATCTAATCATATTTATATTATGGATAAATAAATACTTTCTGAGGAAGTGTATTCAATACATACATATTATCACTATTAGATATGGTATACTTAAGAAAACTATGTATTATTTGATATTTAAAATTTATTACTCCCAAGTTAATTCTGTTTATGAAGGAAAAACTACCCTAAAAGAGAGAGAGTAGAAATGAATTCTTACCAGAATGTTCTTGGTTATTTTTGTTTGTTTGTTTGTCTTTGCTACCAAGCTTTAATTGTCCAGGTTATAATAGAATTTTTGCAAAAATATTTTCTTTCTTACAGGAAAATCTTTAAAGATTAGATTGCTTCTACTGTAGTTTGTATTTGTATGAGTGACTTTAAAAAGGAAAACATTATGGGAAACTTTTGTGACATTTACCTTTGCAGGCGATATGGATAAAAGACAAGAAGTAAATTTATCCCCACTATTTAATGAAGGAAGAACATACATGATTTCTCTCTTTTAAAATTGTAGGCAGGTGCCTAGAGAGATGGCTCAGTGGTTAAGAGCACTGAACCATCCAGAGGTCCTGAGTTCAATTCCCAGCAACCACATGGTGGCTCACAACTATCTGTAATGGGATCTGATGCCCTGAAGACAGCAACAATGTACCCACATGCATAAACACAAACACAAACAAAACCAAAAAACCCTCCAACAACTGTAAGCAGAGTGACCCACTCATCTCATTTGTTCTTTATGTCCTCTTCCTTTTCTTTTCATGTTTTTATTTTAAAATTTAATTTAATTAGTGAAACAGAGTCTCACTGTGCAGCCTCAGCTGTCCTGGGACTCACTATGTAAACCTGGCTGGCCTTGAACTCACAGAGAATCCACCTGCCTCTACCCACCTAATGGTAAAATTAAAGGTGTGTGCTATATAATCTGACTCATTTTTATTTTTTGGTTTGAAAGTTTAAAAAAATTTATTAGATGTTCAGATAGAATCCAGGTATCTCATTTTCAAAACACTTATTTATTCTTTGAGGTTTCATATGTACATTGCATACGTGAGTATAACTTATATTTATCCCACCTCACTATCCCCTTCCAACTCCTACCAGGACCCCCATCACATCTTCCCAACTTTATGTACTATTTATGTGTTTACATGCTTATTCCTTTGAGTCCACTGAGTACTGCCCATGTGCTCATGGGTATAGGGTTATCCACGGGGTTATGGGGAAAACAGTGATCACACTTCCTGTAGCCGTCAACTGCCAATAACTCCTCAGTTAGGGGTGGAATCTGGGGTGCCCTTCTCCATTCCTGCTAGAATTTTACACTGGCCTGATTTTGTGTGCTATGAGCTCATGTCTATAACAGCCATATCATGTCCAGAGGACAGCATTTCACACTCTATTCTACCTTCCAGCTCTTACATTCTTTCCATCCCCTCTCTCACCACAGTCCCTGAACTGTGGGTAAGGAGTGTTGATGTTGATGTCCCATCTCTGGCTGAGAACTCAGTCACTTATTCTCAGCATTTTAATTAGTTATAATGATCTATATTAACCACTACCCTCTGCAATAAGAAATTTCTCTAAGGTTAAGAGCAGTACAAATCTATAAAAGTAGCACCAAATACCAGCTTCATAAAAAGAGTTTGGAAATGTTCTTTTTTAAAACTATCTTTATGGAATAATTTGAGAATTATTGGTGTTCTTTGAAATTCTTGGAGAATTCTGTGCCAAATGTATCTGGCCCTAGAGTTCTTTAGGTTGGAATACTTATTTCTGTTTTGATTTTATTATTGGCTATATGGATTTGTTTCAGTTATTTATTTCATTTTAGTTTGATTTTGGTATGTTTCATGCATCTAGATATTTGTTCATTTCTTTTAGATATTTCATTTCAATGGACAAGAGATTTAAAACATGTTTATGATTTTTTGTATCTATTGTAATGTTTCTCCTTTAATTTCTTTTTTTTAAGATTTATTTTATTTATTATATGTGAGTACACTGTAGCTGTCTTCAGACACTCCAGAAGAGGGAGCAAGATCTCCTTACGGAGGGTTGTGAGCCACCATGTGGTTGCTGGGATTTGAACTTATCACCTTCGGAAGAGCAGTCGGGTGCTCTTACCCGCTGAGCCATCTCACCAGCCCCTCTCCTTTAATTTCTAATCATACTTATTTGGGCCTCTTCTCTCATTATTTATTATTATTATTAAGTATTTTATTTATTTACATCCCAAATGTTGTCTCCCCCCCTCCTGGTCTGCCTTCACAGAGTTCTTACTCTCATTCCACCTTCTTCCCCCCCATCCCTTCTTCCCTTTGCCTGTGAGAGGGTGCCACCCATGGCATTCCCCGTTCCTGGAACATCCCACTTCCCTCTTTTGGTTAATTTGGCTAGGGGTTTGTCAATCTTGTTTATCTTTCTGCTTTTTTGGTTTACTTTTCTTAATTTTTGCCATGATTTTAGTTCTCTCTTCCTATCTACTGTTTTTGGTTTGTTCTTGTTTTTCTAAAGCTTTAAGATATATTATCAAATTATTAACTTGAAATTTCTCAAATTTTAGATATAGGCATTTAGCAGTATAAACTTGCCTCGTAGGAAAGCCTTAATTAAATTTTATAGATTTTGGTATGTTGTGTTTTATTTTAATTCAATCTTAGAAATTTAAAAGTTTCCTTCTTGATTTCTTCCCAGTCATCATTTAATTTCCTTAAGTTGTGTACTCTCTGTCATTTCCACTGCTGCTGACATCCACCCTTATTCCTTTGTGATCAGACAGATTACAGGATAGTTCTTTAAATTTTCCTTTTTATGTTGAGGTTTGTTTTGTATCCTAATATGAAGTTGATTTTGTAGAAAGTTCCATGGGTTGCTACTACGTAGACTGTACATTATGTATTGTTTGAGTGGAATGTTCTATAGATGTTCATTATGTTCAT
Source organism: Mus minutoides (assembly GCA_902729485.2). Classification (NCBI taxonomy): domain Eukaryota; kingdom Metazoa; phylum Chordata; class Mammalia; order Rodentia; family Muridae; genus Mus; species Mus minutoides. The sequence continues at coordinate 17,870 of CACVCL010022200.1, read as the reverse complement.
TTACTTTTATATTACTCAATACTAATGTTTTTATATAGTTTTTACATATAAATACATTTAAAAACATTGAAAGTACATATACTAACATTTACAGCATGCTTCTGTTTTAAACAGAATGCATGAATATAGTAGTCAGAAAAGAAAAAACTTAGCTCATTAAAAATGATTTTTTTAGTGAAATTAAAAAACAATTTTAGCTTCTGGTCTCCATCTACATTCTGGACTTAAGGCTGTCCCACAGGAGTGCTCTCACTCCTAAGCTCAGAGGTGAGACCACTTTCACTTCAATAACAGTCCAAAGCAGGAAGAATGCACAGTGCACAGGAACAGCAAGTGACCATAGGTGTGTGGGTCTTTAAACTTTCAAAGTTCTACCCTCAGACTCCCAGTGTCACCAACTGGGGACCAACTATTAAAATGCTTGAGACTATGGGGTACATTCTCATTTAAACCATCCCAACTTTCTTCTCATTTATTCATCTCTTTGTTTTTGTTCTGCTGGAGTATATTTATGTCTTCTTTGAATTGTTTCTATGTAGTTATCATTCTTTTGAATTCTTTGTTTGTTCTTTCAAGTCATTTTCAATAAATGCCATTATTATGAAGCAATGATTTGTAGAGAGGGCAGGCTGTGTTCGTTTTCCATGTTATTTCTGTTTTTGTGATGGGACTTGCAATCTGAAGTTAGTTTGTTGGTTGTGTTTTCCTTTTATTATTTTATATTTTTATTTTATGGTGCAGTGAAAGAATCAGTTCTAGAAGGATTGAAATACCTCTTTATTCTGTACTGGTTTTTTAGAGTTGGAAGATCTATCTTTATTGGTCCTTTGAGGTTCAGGTAGTCCTGTGTCAGCTGGGCCCCCCACCGACTGGGTTTGTAACTCGTGTTGTGAGTTAGGAAACACTTTCCATGCCTGTGGGTCTTACCCAGAGTCAGATCTAGCCCAGCTTGCTTCCTCAGCTACTGTTAAGGCTATTGGGATATGTGGATCTTCCCACACACCTATAGTCTTAACCTGAAGTTAAAAACAGGTCCTTCTATGGGCCCTCAACTTCTTTTGAATTTGGTACAAGAAGTGGAACTCCTCAACCAACAATCTATTTCCCTCCCCCTCGTCCCCTCTCTCAAATTAAAATTGTATCATTGACATTCACTGCATATTTCTTCTACCTTGCTTTCCATTTTGTTGATGAGGCTTTTGATGGAGGGTTTTTTGTTGTTGTTGTTGTTTTTGTTTTTCTTTTAAAATTGTTTTAATTAATTTATTTTAAAAATACATTTTTCTCTCATACAATACACCTCGGCTGCAGACTCCTCCCACCTCTGCTCTGCCCCAGATCTCCTGCTTCTTCATTTCTCTTTGGAAAAGAGCAGGCCTCCCAGTGATATCAACGTAAACATAACAAGATGCAATAAGACTAGCCATAAACTCTCATATCATGACTGGACAAGGCAACCCAGGAGGCAAAAAAGGTTCTAGGAGCAGGCAAAAGAATCAGAGATACCCCACTCCCATTGTTAGGAACCCAACAAACACCCCAAACTAAGCAGCTAGTTGTGGTGGTACATGCTGGTAGGACTTACTGAAGGAGGTGGTGGCTGGAGGATTACAAATTGGAGGCCAGCCTGGGCCCCACTGAGGTTTTTATTTGGATTATTGAGTTTTGTTTGTTTGTTTGTTTTTGTTTTTAATTTTCAACATCATTTCAGGTTTGTTTTTCTTCAGTAATTCTATCTCTTTGTTGAATATGTTTTCATATCTTGTATAGAATTCTTTATTTTATTACTCTTTTTGTTTTTGTTATCTTGAGCATATTCACATTTTTTTCTTTAAAGATATTTATTTATTTATTTATTTATTATAAAAAGTGTTCTGCCTGCATGTATGCCTGCAGGCCAGAAGAGAGTACCAGATCTTATTACAGATGATTGTGAGTCACCATGGGAATTGAACTCAGGACCTCTGGAAGAGCAGTCAGTGTCTTTAACCTCTGAGCTATATCTCCAGGGCATATTCACATCTTGTTTGAGGTGCTTAACATAGTTGTAATCATTTGGTTGAATTATTTATCTGGAGCTTTTCCTGGTCATTTTCATTATGGGTCACTATTATGGAATTAGTTATTTTTGTAAATCATTCTGCCTTGGCTTATCATGTTCTTGTTTCTGAGCTGGGACTGAAGCAGTTGGAAAACTTTGTTGGTTGAGTGTTTATTTCTTCTTCTTTTGCTGGTTCAAGTTGCCTTTTTTCTTTTACTAGAGATACAATGTTCAGCATAGGACTAGGCCATAGTATAGTTGAGATGCAGTTTTCCTCTTCAAATTGGTCCAGTGAGTTTCTGGGCTGCCTGGATGGGCCTGAGCAGGGGAATCTGAAGTCTCCTACTTAGTGCAAGAGGCTATGTGAACTTAGCTTCCTTTCTTCTTTTAAAAATTATTTAAAAAGTGCTATAGTACTGCATTAGCAGAGGAGACATACTTAGTTAGAATTGACTCTAAGAGGTGATTACAGGTTTGATACAGTGAGATGAGTTCATACTAACAAAAGTGTAAATCTTCTGTCAGATTCATTCATATAATTTAAATCTTCACAACATATTAACTGACATCATAGCACTGATGCTCCCATTATATAGATGAGAAACTGAATCTGCTTCTTCTTTAATACATGATTAGAAGCCATCAGGTTCTTGGCATAGGGATGACTGCAATCCAGATGATATAATTAGTATGTTAAATTTAAGAGGTTCTTAATTAGGAAAAATATGAATAAATATTTCCTACATTCTGAAAAGGAAATCTGGAAAAGTACTATATAGGGGTCTCTTATATTTAAGTTCAGTGAATTCCATGAAGTTTGTATCCAAGTCACAGTAGGGAGACCAACATGACTGCAGGTCTGCATTCCAAAAGTATAGATGTACTGTATGGATGAATCGTTTTTTAGTTAAGGTATAAGAAAACATAAAATTATATTTACTGTTATAACAGAATGAGTTGTAACCATTAGACTAATAAAACCATCCAAGGACAAATTTGGCACATAAGAATTGTCTATAATTCCAACCTCTTCTTGAGCAGGTGGTTGTCAGAGTCAGCTCGGTGGCTGATTATGACCAACAAACCCCAGAAGGGCTTAAAGGAACTTAGAAAAGTTGCACACATAAATGGAATGACGAATTCTGGAGATGTCCTAACCATGGAGGTAAGCATAATGGGAGCATAAAGGAAACACAAGCTTGGTAATACATGTCTAGATGTCAAGGTGCAATATGCTACTATTAAATATAATGTATACATGTTTCTTTCAAAAGGGACTAAAATGTGTTGTTTTTCATTTTGCTTGTTGAATTTAATTTGTAAAAATATATCCACAGGATTTTCAGTTTGGCGGTTCCTCAGAAAATTGGACATAGTACTCCCAGAGGATCCTGCAATACCTTTCCTGAGCATATATCCAGAAGATGTTCCAACTGGTAATAAGGACACATGCTCCACTATGTTCATAGCAGCCTTATTTATAATAGCCAGAAGCCGGAAAGAACCCAGGTGTCCCTCAACAGAAGAATAGATACAGAATATATGGTATATTTACACAATGGAGTACTACACAGCTATTAAAAACAATGAATTTATGAAATTCCTAGGCAAATGGATGGATCTGGAGGGTATCATCCTGAGTGAGGTAACCCAATCACAAAAGAACTCACATAACATGTACTCACTGATAAGTGGATATTAACCCAGAAACCTAGATTACCTAAGATACAATTTACTAAACACATGAAACTCAAGAAGAATGAAGATCAAAGTGTGGATACTTCGCCCCTTCTTAGAATTAGGAACAAAGCACACATTGAAGGAGATACAGAGATCAAGTGGGGAGCTGAGACAAAAGGATGGACCATCCAGTGACTGCTGAAGCTGGGGATCCATCCCATAATCAGCGACCAAAAGCAGACACTATTGCATACGCCAGCAAGATATTGCTGAAAGGGCCCTGATATAGCTGTCTTGTGTGAGGCTATGCCAGTGCCTGGCAAACACAGAAGTGCATGTTCACACTCAGCTATTAGATGGAACACAGGGTTCCCAAGGGAGGAGCTAGAGAAAGTACCCAAGGAGCTGAAGGGGTCTCCAACCCTACAGGTAGACGAACAATATGAACTAACCAGTACCCCCAGAGCTCCTGTCTCTAGCTGCATATGTAGCAGAAGATGGCCCAGTTGGCCATCATTGGGAAGAGAGGCCCCTTGGTCATGCAAACTTTATATGCCCCAGTACAGGGGAACGCCATGGCCAAGATGTGGGAGTGGGTGGGTAGGGGAGCAGGGTGGGGGATGGGGGAAGGTATAGGGGACTTTCAGGATAACATTTGAAATGTAAATGAAGAAAATATCTAATAAAAATTGGAAAAAATATATCCACAGGATTTTTATTCATTTTAAAACTTTTCTTAGCATATATTAGTTAGACATAATAATGAGTGCTAGTGTAACATTTCCACATATAGTATATTTTATTATATTCACCACTCCTTGCTCTTGTTCTACTCTTCTACTGCTCCTTCTCTTTTTTTTTCAATTTTTATTAGATATTTTCTTCATTTACATTTCAAATGTTATCCCGAAAGTCCCCTATATCCCCCCCCCAACCCTGCTTCCCTACCCACCCACTCCCACTTCTTGGCCCTGGCATTCCCCTGTATTGGGGCATATTAAGTTTGCAAGACCAAGGGGCCTCTCTTCCCAATGATGGCCAACTAGGCCATCTTCTGCTACATATGCAGCTAGAGACAGGAGCTCTGGGGGTACTGGTTAGTTCATATTGTTGTTCCTCCTATAGGGTTGGAGACCCCTTCAGCTCCTTGGGTACTTTCTCTAGCTCCTCCATTGGGAACCCTGTGTTCCATCCAATAGCTGAGTGTGAACATGCACTTCTGTGTTTGCCAGGCACTGGCATAGCCTCACACGAGACAGCTATATCAGGGCCCTTTCAGCAAAATCTTGCTGGCATACACAATATTGTCTGCGTTTGGTGACTGATTAAGGGATGGGTCCCTGGATGCAGCAATCATTGGTTGGCCCATCCTTTTGTCTCAGTTCCACAATTGATCTCTGTAACTCCTTCCATGTGTTTTTGTTCCTAATTCTAAGAAGGGGCAAAGTGTTTACTCTTTGGTCTTCATTCTTCTTGAATTTCATGTGTTTAGTAAATTGTATCTTAGGTAATCTAGGTTTCTGGGTTAATATCCACTTATCAGTGAGTACATGTTATGTGAGTTCTTTTGTGATTGGGTTACCTCACTCAGGATGATACCCTCCAGATCCATCCATTTGCCTAGGAATTTCATAAATTCATTGTTTTTAATAGCTGAGTAGTACTCCATTGTGTAAATGTACCACATTTTCTGTATCTATTCCTCTCTTGACGGACATCTGGGTTGTTTCCAGCTTCTGGCTATCATAAATATGGCTTCTATGAAGATAGTAGAGCATGTGTCCTTATTATATGTTGGAGCATCTTCTGGGTATATGCCCAGGAGTGGTATAGCTGGGTCCTCAGGTAGTACTATGTCCAATTTTCTGAGGAACTGCCAGACGGATTTCCAGAGTGTTTGTACAAGCTTGCAATCCCACCAGCAATGGAGCAGTATTCCTCTTTCTCCACATCCTCACCAGCATCTGTTGTCACCTGAAGTTTTGATCCTCACCATTCTAACTGGTGTGAGGTTGAATCTCAGGGTTCTTTTGATTTGCATTTCCCTGATGATTAAGGATGTTGAACATTTTTTCAGGTGCTTCTCAGCCAGTCGGTATTCCTCAGTTGAGAATTTTTTGTTTAGCTCTGTGCCCCATTTTTTAATGGGGTTATTTGATTTTCTGGAGTCCACCTTCTTGAGTTCTTTATATATATTGAGTATTAGTTCCCTATCTCATTTAGGATTGGTAAAAATTCTTTCCCAATCTGTTGGTGACCTTTTTGTCTTATTGACAGTATCTTTTGCCTACAGAAGCTTTGCAACTTTATGAGGTCCCATTTGTGAGTTTTCCATCTTAGAGCACAAGCCATTGCTGTTCTATTCAGAAAAATTTCCCAAGTGCCCATATCTTCGAGGTTTTCCCCCACTTTCTCCTCTATAAGTTTCAGTGTCTCTGGTTTCATGTGGAGTTCCTTGAATCACTTAGACTTGAGCTTTGTACAAGGAGATAAGAATGGATCAATTCCCATTCTTCTACATGATAACCGCCAGTTGTGTCAGCACCATTTGTTGAAAATGCTGTCTTTTTTCCACTGGATGGTTTTAGCTCCCTTGTCAAAGATCAGGTGACCATAGGTGTGTGGGTTCATTTCTGGGTCTTCAATCCTATTCCATTTATCTACCTGTCTGTCACTGTACCAGTACCATGCAGTTTTTATTACAATTGCTCTGTAGTACAGCTTTAGGTCAGGCAAGTCTACCAGAGGTTTTTTATTGTTGAGAAGAGTTTTTGAGTTTTTTGTTATTCCAAATGACTTTGAGAATTCCTCTAAGTCTATGAAGAATTGAGTTGGAATTTTGATGGGGATTGTCTTGAATCTGTAGATTGCTTTTGGTAAGATCACCATTTTTATTGTATTAATCATTCCAATTCATGAGCATGGGAGATATTTCCATCTTCTGAGATCTTCAATTTCTTTCTTCAGAGACTTGAAGTTCTTGTCATACAGATTTTTCACTTAGTCAGAGTCACACCTAGGTATTTTATAATATTTGTGATTATTGTGAAGGGTGTTGTTTCTCTAATTTCTTTCTCAATCCTTTTATCCTTTGAGTAGAGGAAGTGTGCTGATTAGTTTGAGTTAATTTTTATTCAGCCACTTTGCTGAAATTGTTTATCAGGTATAGGAGCTCTCTGGTAGAATTGTTGGGGTCACTTATTATACCATTGTATCATCTGCAAATAGTGATAATTTCACTTCCTCTTTCCCAATTTGTATCCCCTTGATCTCTTTTTGTTGTCTAATTTCTCTTGCTAGAATTTTAAGTACTATATTGAATAGGTAGGAAGAGAGTGGGCAGCCTTGTCTAGTCCCTGATTTTAATTGGGTTGCTTTGAGTTTCTCCCCATTTAGTTTGATGTTGGCTATTGATTTGCTGTATATTGCTTTTATTATATTTAGGTATGCACCTTGAATTTCTGGTTTCTCCAATACTTTTAACATGAAAGGGTGTTATATTTTGTCGAAGGCTTTTTCTGAGATGCTCATGTTTTTTTTTTCCCCTTTGAGTTTGTTTATATAGTAGGTTACATTGGTGTATTTTCTTTTTTTTTTTTTGAAAGCTGTCAAAATTTTATTTTGTTTTTATTAGATATTTTCTTTTTTTTTTTTAAGATTTATTTTATTTTTTATTATATGTAAGTACACTGTAGCTGTCCTCAGACACTCCAGAAGAGGGAGCCAGATCTCGTTACAGATGGTTGTGAGCCACCATGTGGTTGCTGGGATTTGAACTTATCACCTTCGGAAGAGCAGTCGGGTGCTCTTACCCGCTGAGCCATCTCACCAGCCCAGATATTTTCTTTATTTACATTTCAAATGCTATCCTCTTCCCTAGTTTTCTCTCTGAAAATTCCCTATTACCTCCCCCTCCCCCTGCTCTATAACCCACCCACTCCTGCTTCCTGGCCCTGGCATTCCCCTATACTGGGGTATAGAACCTTCACAAGACCAACGTTCTCTCCTCCCATTGATGACCAACTAGGCCATTCTTTGCTATATATGCAGCTAGTTTTTATATATGGTAGATTACATTGATGGATTTTCTTATATTTAACCAATCTTGTGTCCCTGAGATGAAGCCTACTTGATCATAGTGGATGATTGTTTTGATGTGTTCTTGTATTTTGTTTGTGAGAATTTTATTGAGTATTTTTGCATCGATATTCATAAGAGAAATTGGTCTGTAGTTTTCTTTCTTTGTTGGGTCTTTTTGTGGTTTAAGTATCAGTGCAATTGTGACTTCATAGAACAAATTGGGTAGTGTTCCTTCTGTTTCTATTTTGTGGAATAGTTTGAAGAGTATTGGTATTATATCTTCTTTAAAGGTCTGATAGAATTCTGCACTAAACTTATCTGGTCTTGGGCTTCTTTTCGTTGGGAAACTTTTAATGACTGCATCCATATTCTTTGGGGTTGTGGGTCTGTTTAGATGGTTTATTTGATGCTGATTTAACTTTTGTACCTGGTATCTGTCTAGAAATGCATCCATTTTTGTCCAGATTTTCTAGTTTTGTTGAATATAGATGTTTGTAGTAGGATCTGATTATTGTTTGAATTTCCTTGTTTTCTGTTGTTATGTCTCCCTTTTCATTTCTCAGTTTGTTAATTTGGATACTGTTTCTGTGCCCTCTGGTTAGTCTGGCTAAGGGTTTATCTATCTTGTTGATTTTTTTCTTGAAGAACCAGATCCAGGTTTTGTTGATTCTTTGTATAGTTCTTTTTGTTTCTACTTGGTTGATTTCAGCCCTGAGTTTGATTATTTCCTGCCATCTAATCCTTTTGGGTGTATTTTCTTCTATTTTTCTAGCGTTTTCAGATGTGCTGTTAAGCTGCTAGTATATGCTTTCTCCAGTTTCTTTTTGGAGGCACTCAGAGCTATGAGTTTTCTTCTTAGCACTGCTTTCATTGTGTCCCATAAGTTTTGGTATGTTGTATCTTCATTTTCATTAAATTCTAAAAAGTCTTTGATTTCTTTCTTTATTTCTTCCCTGAGCAAGTTGTCATGAGCAGATAGTTATTCAGCTTCCATGAGTATGTGGGCTCTTTGTTTCTTTTTTTTTTTTTTTTTGCTATTGAAGACCAGCCTTAGTCTATGGTGGTTCTATAGAATACATGAATTAAATTCAATGTTCTTATACCTGTTGATGTTTGTTTTGTGCCTAAGAATATGACCGATTTTTGAGAATGTACCTTGAGGTGCTGAAAAGAAGTTTTTTGTTTTGTTTTGTTTTGCTTAATGGTTAAATGTTATGTAGATATCTGTTAAATCCATTTTATTCATATTCATAACCTCTTTTAGTTTCACTGTGTCTCTGTTTAGTTTGTGTTTCCATGATCTGTCCATTGGTGAGAGTGCCATGTTGAAATCTCCTACTATTACTGTGTGAGGTTCAATGTGTGTTTTCAGCTTTAGTATCATTTCTTTTACAAATGTGGGTGCTGTTGCTTTCGGGGTAAAGATGTTCAGCATTGAGAGTTCATCCTGGTAGATTTTTTTTTTTTTTTGATCAGTATGTAGTGACTTTCCCCATCTTTTTTTGATAAATTGTGGTTGAAAGTCTATTTTGTTGGGCATTAGGATGGCTACTCCAGCTTGTTCCTTGGGACCAATTTCTTGGAAAACTTTTTTCCATTCTCATATTTTGATGAAATGTTTGTCTTTGACTCTGAGGTGTGTTTCCTGTATGCAGCAAAATGCTGAATCCTGTTTCTGTATCCAGTCTCTTAGTCTATGTCTTTTTATTGGGGAGTTGAGTCCATTGATATTGAGAGATATTAGGGACCAATGATCATTGCTTCACGTTATATTTGTTGTTAGAGTTGGAATTATGTTTGTGTGTTTCTTTTCTTTAGGGTTTGTTGTGAAAAGATTAATTTCTTGGTTTTTCTTGGGTGTAGTTTCCCTCCTTGTGTTGGACTTTTCCTTCTATTATCCTCTGTAGGGCTGAATAAGTAGAAAGATATTGTTTAAATTTGGTTTTGTCTTGGAAAACTTTGTTTCTCTGTCTATGGTAATTGAGAATTTTGCTGGGTATAGAAGCCTGGGCTGGCATTTGTGCTCTCTTAGAGTCTGTACGAAATCTGCCCAGGATCTTCTAGCTTTCATAGTCTCTGGTGAGAAGTCTTGTAAATTCTGATGTCTCCCTCTTATGTTACTTGCCTTTTTCCCCTTACTGCTTCCAATATTCTTTCTTTGTTTTGTGCATTTGGTGTTTTGACTATTATGTGATGGAAGGAATTTCTTTTCTCGTCCCATCTGTTTGGCGTTCTGTAGGGTTCTTGTATGCTTATGGGCATTTCTTTGTTTATATTAGGAAAGTTTTCTTCTATAATTTTGTTGAAGATGTTTGCTGGCCCTTTGAGTTGGGAGTCTTCATCCTCTTCTATACTTATAATTCTCTGGTTGGGTCTTTTCATTGTGTCCTGTATTTCTTGAATGTTTTGAGATAGGAGCTTTTTGCTTTTTGTATTTTCCTTGACTGCTGTGTCTATGGCTTGTATTCTATCTTTTGTCACTGAGATTCTCTTCTAACTCTCTCTCTTTTTTTTTTTTTTTTTTTTTTTTTTTTTTTTTTTTTTTTTTTTTTTTTTTTTTTTTTTTTTTTTTTTTTTTTTTTTTTTTTTTTTTTTTTTTTTTTTTTTTTTTTTTTTTTTTTTTTTTTTTTTTTTTTTTGGTTTTTCGAGACAGGGGTTTCTCTGTATAGCTCTGGCTGACCTGGAACTCACTTTGTAGACCAGGCTGGCCTTGAACTCAGAAATCCGCCTGCCTCTGCCTCCCGAGTGCTGGGATCAAAGGCGTGCGCCACCACGCCCAGCTTCTCTTCTATCTCTTATAGTCTGTTGGTGATGCTTGCATCTGTGAATTTTGTTTTTGTTTTTTTCCCTATTTTTTCCATCTCCACAGCTGTCTCCCTTTGAGTTTTCTTTAGTGATTCTACTTTCATTTTTAGATCCTGGATGGTTTTGTTCAATTCCTTCACCTGTTTGATTGTGTTCTCCTGTATTTCTTTAAGGGATTTATGCTTTTCCTCATTAATGGCTTCTATTTGTTTACTTGTATTTCTCTGCATTTCTTTAAGAGAGTTATTTATGTCCTTCTTAAAGTCCTCTATCATCTTTATGAAATGAGAGTTTAGATATGAATCTTGTTTTAAGGGTTTTTTTTGGGGGGGGTATCCAGGACTTTCTTTGACTGCTGTGTCTATGACTTGTATTCTATCCTTTGCCACTGAGATTCTCTCTTCTATTTCTTATAGTCTGTTGGTGATGCTTGCATCTGTGAGTGGGAGAACTGGGTTCTGATGTTGCCAAGTCAAACTGGTTTCTGTTGTTTACTTTCTTATGCTTGCTTCTTGCCCTCTGGTTATCTCGGGTGTTATCTGGCCTCCATGTCTCTGACTGGAGCCTGTCCTTCCTGTGATCCTATAATCCTCAGGAGTCAAGCTGGGGGGTCAAGCTGATACTGGTGAGTGTGCTGTGTGGAATCAGGTCTATGCTCCTGGCAGACACAGATGGGTGCTGGAAGGCTTTCTGGTATCAGGCTGGGTGGGAATCTACTTCCCAGCATCCCAGGGGTCTCGGTACGCTGGGTCTCTGGACAGGGTTTAAGATCTCACCTGTGAAGCTGGATGTGTCTGAATACTTGGGTAGTCGAGCTGCAAGTGGAGTGTGTGCTGTGAGGGATCGGGTCCAGAGCCAGGTCTCTGCTCCTAGCTACACAGGTGGGATCTGGAAGGTGCCCTCCCAAATATCATTTCTTTGGGTACTTTTAGGGTTACTTCTTGTAGTAATGGAGTTTGGTTATATAAGCAAATGGGACATTGCCTCACAATTTCCTTGGCTTATTGCCAAGTGATAGAGAATTCTTTCTTTAAACCTTTGCTTTTAACATGGTGTTAATTTTTTTTTTGGAATTCTGAAGCCTCTAGTATACTTCCTATTAATATATTATCAATTTCATTATTACCTTGTGCCAGAGGGTCTGACAGACCTGTATGGGATCTTATGTGTGTTATATACAGTAGATGACTTCTATTTCTGATCACTTATTGTAGCTGAGTAAATAGTAAAGTTAATTCAGAATCATTCTGAATAAGTTCAGCAGTTTGTATATGTATAAACAATCCTTCTGCATATTGAGAATCAGTTACTATATTAAGAGACTCTTGAAAATTTGACAATACCATGAGTATTGCATATAATTCAGATTTTTGAACCAATTTGTGGGGCACCTCAGCTATATTATTTACATCTTCTGATTTATATCCTGCCTTTGCTGATTTATTAGCACCAGTGCAAAATGTAGGAGCTACAGAAATTGGAATTCATTTTATTATATGAGGAAGAATCCAATTAGTTCTTTTTATGAACTAAAATTGCTTGCTTTTAGGGTATCTGTTGTTAATCTCTCCCAAGAAATTACTGCATGTTCTTTGCCAATGTTCATCTTGTGTCCATAATGAGTCAGTCTCTGCATTAGTAAAAGGTACCATTCCAGCTAATTGTCAATCTCATTTTTTTCTTTTAGTACCAATTCAGAAACCTTTTCTATGTAGGTTTAAATTTCTTAGTCTGTTTATGTGCTAAAAATATCCATTATAAGATATAATCTTCCCTCTGCATGAGTATTCCCATAGGAGAATATGTATAAAGTAAGGTAACTAAGGTGCAGGCCATCTTTGTATCAATAAAATCTAGATGTGTATCCTGCAATTTCCTTTTACCAGAGCTAACTCCTTCTCATCTTCAGGTGATAATCTCCTTAGGCTATTTAAATCCTTATTGCCTTTTAAGGTTTGAAATAAAGTGCTTAGGTCTTGAGTAGGCAAGCCAATTGCAGGCCACAGCCAGTTAACATCATCTCCCAGTAGCTTCTGAAAATCATTAAGAGTCCTTAATTGGTTTTGTACCTTTTGTAGCCCAACCTTATGTAGACTTATTCTATACCCTAGATAATTAATAAAATCCTCTCTTTGTATTTTTAAAGAGGTGATTTGCAATCCCCAGCAAGGCAAGTTTTCTTTTTACTTCATCAAATATTCTTTCCAGGATATTTATAATCTGAATCAACCAATAGGATATTATCCATATAATGATAAATAATGGATTGAGGACATTGTTTGTGAATCATCTCCATAACTGTTGTACAAAATATTGGCACAAGGTGGGGGCTATTTAACGTTTCTTGTGGCAGGACTTTCCAATGATATATTTTTATTGGACAACTTCTATTAAAGGTAGGTACTGAGAAAGCAAACCTTTCCTTATCAACATGTTCATGTAGAGGAATTGTGAAAAAATAATCCTTTAGATAAATCACTATGATAGGCCATTCCTTAGGCAACAAGAAAGACAATGGGATTGCAGGGTGCAGGGAACTCATTGGTTGAATAATGTTATTAATTGCTCTGAGATCTGTCAACATTCTCCATTTGCCAGACCTTTTTTTTTTTTTTTTTTTTTACAAATACAGGAGATTTACAGGGCTGGTGGATTCCTCTATATGCTGAGCCTCCAGTGGCTCCTGGACTAGCTGTTTTAGTACCTGTAGTTTTTCCTTTTGTCTTAGACCATTGATTAATCAGTCCAAAAGGGTTAGTCAGTTAACCACCTTAGTGGTAAACTGTTGGTGTTTTTGTTTTTTGTTTTTTGTTTTTTTTTTTTGGTTTTTCAAGACAGGGTTTCTCTTTATAGCCCTGGCTGTCCTGGAACTCACTTGAAATCCGCCTGCCTCTGCCTCCCGAGCGCTGGGATTAAAGGCATGCACCACCACGCCCGGCTACTGTTGGTGTTTTAATTGCAGTGACTCCTTCATGTAAAGCTGAATTGTCAGCCCTTGCTGTGTCTTGTTTATGGACACCCTGGACAGTCCATAACTGTCTTTGATAACATTCCTCAACTAATTTTATGTTTTTATTATGTCTTAGTCAGGGTTTCTATTCCTGCGCAAAACATCATGACCAAGAAGCAAGTTGGGGAGGAAAGGGTTTATTCAGCTTACACGTCTACATTGCTGTTTATCTTCAAAGGAAGTCAGGACTAGAACTCACACAGGGTAGGAACTTGGAGGTAGGAGTGGGTGCAGAAGCTATAGAGGAATGCTGCTTACTGGCTTGCTTCTCTGCCTTGCCTTGCTCAGCTTGCTTTGTTATAGAACCCAGGACCACCAGCCTAGGGATGGCACCACCCACAATGGGCTGGGTCCTCTTTTCTTTATCACCAATTGAGCCTTACAGCTGAATCTCATGGAAGCATTTCCTCAAAGGAGTCTCCTTTCCCTTTGATAACTCCAGCTTGCATCAAGTTGACACACAAAACCAGCCAGTACATATTAGGAGCCTGACTGGTTTTGTGGCCAGCCTCTAAAACTGAAAGAATATTGATTTGTGTTTTCCATTGTTGTAACTGATCTCTTCCCCATAAGTTTATGGCTGTATCAGACACGTGTAGCCTTAATTTTCCTATCTCACCATCAGGCCCTGTATATTTAAGCCATCTGATGCTTTGCTTTATTTGGGTTAAAGTTCCAACTCTTTGAAGTTGGATGTCCACTTCTATAGGCCAAGATTTTGGAGAGATGATGGCGACATCTGCTCCAGTGTCGACCATTCCTTCAATTTCAATATTGTTTATTAATATGCTAAGCTTGGGGCTTTGATCTTCTATAGAAGTTGCCAAAATATTTGGTTTTGGTCCCTTTTTAGGTTTTTTGAATTGTTTCTAGAAGTTGCCTTGTCCTTGTTATCTAGTCTCACAATGTCTGTTTTTAGAGCAATGGTGTTTAACTGTCTCAAGGAAGAGAACTCTCCCTGCCTGGCACTGGGGCCTGCAAGAACCCCCTTGGGAGTTTTTTGGTAAGGTGTTGTTCCATTTGTCTATTTTTTTTTTTTTTTAGGTTTGTCCATGCTACTTTATTTTATTTTTGATTTTATTTTTTGATTTTTAAAACTTATATAAGAAATAAATGTAATAAACCAAATACATGGACAAAAAATACAAGAGCCATATGATTATTTCAATCAAAATAAAAAAAATGAAAGAAAAAGAAAATTCTTTGATAAGATTCACCATGCATTCTTTTTTTTTTTTTTTTTTTTTGAGACAGGGTTTCTCTGTATAGCCCTGGCTTTCCTGGAACTCACTTTGTAGACCATGCTGTCCTCGAACTCAGAAATCTGTCTGCCTCTGCCTCCCAAGTGCTGGGATTAAAGGTGTGAGCCACCACGGCTGGTTCTCACCATGCATTCTTAATAAAAGCCCTAGAACAAGTAGGACCTTAGGAAACATATTCCAACATAATAAAGATTATGTATGACAAACTCATGGCCAATATAATTCTAAATGGATAAAACCATTAATAAGTCCTATTAAAATTAGGATTGGGAGAGGAGTGCCCACTATCCCTACTGCTCATCCATAATGGGATTGAAGCATTAGCTGGAGCAATAAGGCAAGAGAAGGGATACAAATGGGAAAATATTAAGTCAAATTATTTTCAGTTGAAGATTATATTATCTTATATCCAATGTTCCCAATATTTGACTAGAAAAGTTGTAGAAATTATCAATAATTTCATCAAAGTGTTATGATACATAATTGACTTACGAAATTGACCAATCTTATTACATCTGAGTAACAAGCATGCTGAGAGAGAGATCTCGGACATGCTCTTCTTTCCAGGTTCTCAAATCAAATCAAATACTTAGAATATACATAACAAAAGAGGTGTAAAACCTCTATAATGAAAACTTTAAATGTGTGAAGAAAGAAATTAAGAAACATACTAGAATTTGAAGACCTCCCAAGCATACAGCTTGGTAGAATTAACATTGTGAAAAAAGACCTTCCTACCAAAACAATTTACTGATTCAACGAAATCACAATCAGCATCCTCATCTCATTCTTCACATAAATAGAAAAAAAAATCCTCAATTTGATATAGAACAACAAGACCCGGAATAGCCAATTAGTCCTAGATAAGTGTTTGTTTCTATGCATTCTGCTCATTTTAAGTGCTAAGTTCATCTGTCTATGACCCCAACTTTAATATATCTGTTTCTATTGAGTCAATTTTGTTTGATATTAGAATGGTTACTTCAGCTTGTTTCTTGGAACCATTTGCTTGGAAAATTGTTTTCCAACCTTTTACTCTGAGGTAGTGTCTGTTTTTGTCACTGAGGTGTGTTTCCTGTATGCAGAAAAATGCTGGGTCCTGAATATGTATCCAGTCTGTTAATCTACGTCTTTTTATTGGGGAATTGAGCCCATTGATGTTAAGAGATATGATTGTTACTCCCTGTTATTTTTGTTGTTAGAGGTAGTATTATGTTTGTGTGGCTATCTTCTTTTGGGTTTGTTGAAAGATTACTTTCTTGCTTTTTCTAGGGTGTAGTTTTCTTCCTTGTATTGGTGTTTTCCATCTATTATCCTTTGTAGGACTGGATTTGTGGAAAAATATTGTGTAAATTTGGTTTTGTCTTGGAAAACTTTGGTTTCTCCATCTATGGTAATTGAGTTTTGCTGGGTATAGTAGCCTAGGCTGGCATTTGTGTTCTCTGAGGGTCTATGAGATCTGCCTAAGATCTTCTAGCTTTCATAGTCTCTGGTGAGAAGTCTGGTGTAATTCTAATAGGTCTGCCTTTATATGTTACTTGACCTTTTTCCCTTACTGCTTTTAATATTCTTTCTTTGTTTAGTGCATTTGATGTTTTGATTATTATGTGATGGGAGGAATTTCTTTTCTGGTTGAGTCTATTTGGAGTCCTGTAGGCTTCCTGTATGTTCATGGGCATCTCTTTCTTTAGGTTAGGGAAGTTTTCTTCTATAATTTTGTTGAAGATATTTACTGGCCCTTTAAGTTGGAAATCTTTGCTCTCTTCTATACCTATTATTTTTATGTTTGATCTTTTCACTGTGTCCTGAATTTCCTGGATCTTTTGGGTTAGGAGCTTTTTGCATTTTCTTTGACTTTTGTATCAATGTTTTCTATGGCATCTTATGTATCTGAGATTCTCACTTCTGTCTTTTGTATCCTGTTGGTGATACTTGCATCTATGACTCCTGATCTCTTTCCTAGGTTTTCTAACTCCAGGGCTATCCCCCATTGTGATTTCTTTATTTTTTTCTATTTCTATTTTTTAGATCTTGGATGCTTTTGTTAATTTCCTCCGCCTATATGATTGTGTTTTCCTGCAATTCTTTAAGGGATTTTTGTGTTTCGTCTTTAAGGGCTTCTAGCGGTTTACCTATGTTCTGTATTTCTTTAAGGGAGTTTTATGTCCTTAAAGTCCTCTATCATCATTGTGAGAAGTGATTTTAGATATGAATCTTGCTTTTCCGGTGTGATGGTATATCCAGGACTTGCTACGTTGGGAGAATTGGGTTCTGATGATGCCAAGTAACCTTGGTTTCTGTTGCTTATGTTCTTATGCTTGCCTCCTGCCATCTGGTTCTCCCTAGTGTTACCTGCCCTCCCTATATCTGACTGGAGCCTGTTCTTCCTGTGATTCTGGTTGTGTCAGAACTCGGAGTCCAGCTGTCTCTGTGATCCTGTGATTCTGTGATCCTGAGATCTTTGGTGTGTCAGAGCTCCTAGGAGTAAAGTTGCCTCTCAGACCCTGAGATTCTGGTGTGACCAAGTCCCTGAGATCCTGGGATCCTGGGTTTGTTAGAGTGCCTGAGAGTGGAGTTTCCTCTGGGTGTTGTGGGACTGGCTGCAGAGATGTGTCCTCCTTCCCCATTTGTCTATTGTTGCTCTACATTCCCTAGTCCAATGTCGGCCTTTACCACATCTTTTACATATTCCAGAGGGCATTGTCTCCCTTTTGAGATTAATTTGGTTTTCTCTGCAGTTTCTTCTGAAATGACCCTGCTCACCACAATCAAGACATTTGAGAATCTGAGTCGCCTCAAAGCCTCTAGTAGCAACTTCTCCTTTTAAGGTCATATCAGGTGAATGAAGTCTAACATCAGCTGTATATCTAATCCACTTGTCTATTGATGTTGACCTTGCCCTCAGTGGTTTGATTACTTCCTTGTATTCAGCATTTGCATTTTCAAAAGCTAAAAACTTGACTATTGCCTTTCTTTTTTTTTTTTTTTTTTT
>CACVCL010022196.1:0-46450 GCA_902729485.2 Mus minutoides | reverse complement strand
TCAGGGGTCTCCTTACAGCAGTGGGAAGTCCAGAACACTGTTTAGACAAAGTGTCTTTTATTATTATTATTATTATTTTGGTTTATTTATTTATTTTATGTAAGTACACTGTAGCTGTCTTCAGACACTCCAGAAGAGGGCATCAGATTTTGTTACGGATGGTTGTGAGCCACCATTTGGTTGCTGGGATTTGAACTCGGGACCTTTGGAAGAGCAGTCGGCGCTCTTAACCACTGAGCCATCTCGCCAGCCCTAGACAAAGTGTCTTAAAATAACTGTTTTTCTTTCACATCTGCAATTCTGCTCTTCATATTTAAAATAATCTTAAATTAATTTTTTTGTATAAGGATGTTTTGCCTGCATGGATGTCTGTGTGACATGTGCCTGGTACCCAAGGAGCTCAGAAGAGGGCATCAGATCCTCTGGTGATGCAGGTGATTGTGAGCTATGAAACCAAGTCTTCTGCAAGAACAGTAAGTGCTCTTAGCCACTGAGCCAACTCTCCAGCTCTACCCTTTATCCTTTCTAAAGCTCTGGTTCTCTCTGACCACAAGCAAACATCATTCCCTGTCCTCTCCCTACCTTGTACCCCAGTCTGTAATTATCCCTTCTTCCTTCCCTCCCTACTTCCTCTACATTGCAGAGTTTGTTCTTCCTCTCCTTCCCTGATACCCATGTGTCCAGTCCTCTCTACTCCCATCCCCAACCACAGAATGCCATGGAGGTGCTTTGGTATTGTCTCCAAGTGCTGGTCTCCAGTACTGTAAAGGAGGCACAAGGGAAGGCTTGATATTTTAGCAAGAGAGCATGGAGAGGGACCAGAAAGGAGCAAGCTTCCAGGGAAGTGAGAGAGTAAAGGTGGACACCTGTGGTCGATTCTGAAGTAAAGACTTTTGTGAGCAGTGTGCCAAAGGATTAAACTGTCAGGAGGATGAAGGAGAGAGAAGGCCCTGGAAGATATAGATGCAGAAAAGTGGCTGAAAGAACAGGTAGATAGAGAACAGGAGAATTGGGAATGTCTGGGTGTCAGGGGGCTGTCAGCTGACAGAGAGGCTCTCCTGAAGTCTTCTGGAGACCTTCCTCTCACCTTGAAGAGTCCTCCACCACCTCCCGCTCCTCTTCTCTCTCTCCTTCCAATCAACCATCCATCCACTCATTCCCCCTCTTCTCTGTCTTCCCACTCCCTTCTCTTCTTCCTCTTCCCTGGGCCCTAGGAAGCACCCTACATTAGACAGCTGGGGTGGCTCAAATGTAAGCACCCTTAGCAGTGACCAGAGTCACTAGTAGTTGGATTCTTTTAATCTCCAGATGTTTGTGAAGCCCAACCTCAGGGCCCATTGTACAGCCCTTTGATAACCAACAGGTCCACCTCCACTACCTTGCCAGCCTTCTCCCCGTGCTAAAACAGCAAGGACAAAGGAATGCAGTCTCAAGCTATCCTGGACAGCATCTCAGTGGCTTCTTACTGGAGTCCTGTACAGAGATGGCAACATGAGAGCAGCAAGTAGCTCTAACTCTATGAGTCCATTTCTCTACCTCAGCTCCCCTGTACTGGTTGTACTCCCCTGTACTTTTGTGTCAACTTGACACAGCTGGAGTTATCACAGAGAAAGGAGCTTCAGTTGAGGAAATGTCTCTATGAGATCCAACTGTAAAGCATTTTCTCAATTAGTGATCTAGGGGGAAAGGCCCCTTGTGGGTGGGACCATCTCTGGGCTGGTAGTCTTGGTTCTATAAGAGAGCAGGCTGAGCAAGCCAGGGGAAGCAAGCCAGTAAAGAACATCCCTCCATGGCTTCTGCATCAGCTCCTGCTTTCTGACCTGCTTGAGTTCCAGTCCTGACTTCCTTTGGTGATGAACAGCTGTATGGAAGTGTAAGCTGAATAAACCCTTTCCTCCCCAACGTGTTTCTTGGTCATGATGTTTGTGCAGGAATAGAAACCCTGACTAAGACATCCCCCAAGAGTAGATCTTGGGGTCACATCACCTTGGATTCTTTGAGGACTGGGATCTGTTGGACAACCAAACCACCTTCTTTCTAGGGATGCTATACCCTCATCTGGACCAGGAAGGGCTCCTCTTGGATAATTGATTGCTAGCAGCCATTGTTGAACAACTGTACTATAACAGTCAATGCTAGGTCAAGCTGGGTAAAGGAGAGTGAAGCATGCCAGCTATAACAAACAGGAAGCAACTGGGTTTGGCAACTGGAGATTCCTCTCTCTGGAGATTCCTCTCTGTGTCTCCGAGATCAGTTCCTATTCCACTCCAGTTAGCAAGCTCCTAGAAAGCTAAGCTCTCCCAAACTGTAAATGCTGTCAAATTTCTTCTTCTTCTTCTTCTTTTTTTTTTTTTTTGAGACAGGGTTTCTCTGTGTAGCCCTGGCTGTCCTGGAACTCACTCTGTAGACCAGGCTGGCCTTGAACTCAGAAATTCGCCTGCCTCTGCCTCCCGAGTGCTGGAATTAAAGGCGTGTGCCACCACGCCCAGCCGAGCTATGACTCATAGGCGTTTGTTGTTTCTGTTTGTTTGCTTTGAAACAATTTCTCTTGTGTAGCTCAAGCTGGCCTGGTTTTTGGGTTAAAGGCATGTATTACCACACCCAACTCAGGTTTGTGGTGGTTTGAATGAAAATGGCCCCCATATGGTGCACGCCTTTAATCCCAGCACTCGGGAGGCAGAGGCACCCTGGTGATGGGTACCAGGCTTCTGATTCATCCAGGTGGTTTTGGAAATGAGGGTGGTTTTCAGAATGACTTTACTAAAAAAGCTTGCAGCCTTGGGGTATAGCTCAGGGCTAGAGCACTTGCTTAGCATCCACGTGTGAGAGCCTGGCTTCAATCCCCAGCATTAAAAACAAAAATAAAACATTCTCTTAGGGTTCCTATTGCTGGGAAGAGACACCATGACCATGGCAACTCTTCTAAAGGAAAACATTTAATTTGGGCTGGCTTACAGTTCAGAGGTTCAGTCTATTATTGTCATGGCAGAAAGCATGTTGGCATTCAGGCAGACATGGTGCTGGAGAGGAAGTGGAGAGTTTTATATCTGGATTGGCATAGAGCAGGAAGAGTGAGCCTCTAGGCCTGGCTTGAGCATTTGAAATCTCAAAGCCCACCCTCAGTGAGACACCTACTCAGACTAGGCCACACCTACTCCAATAAGGCCACTCCCTATGAGTCTATGGGGGCCATTTTTTGTTTGTTTGTTTTGGTTTGGTTTGGTTTTGTTTTGTTTTGTTTTGTTTTTCGAGACAAGGTTTCTCTATGTAGCCCTGGCTGTCCTGGAACTCACTTTGTAGACCAGGCTGGCCTCGAACTCAGAAATCCACCTGCCTCTGCCTCCCGAGTGCTGGGATTAAAGGCGTGCACCATATGGGGGCCATTTTCATTCAAACCACCACAAACCTGAGTTGGGTGTGGTAATACGTGCCTTTAACCCAAAAACCAGGCCAGCTTGAGCTACACAAGAGAAATTGTTTCAAAGCAAACAAACAGAAACAACAAACGCCTATGAGTCAAAGAGCACAGATTGTTGTCCCCACCTGTTTCTGATGCTGCAGGGAAAAGCCAGCAGACCTGCTCAACTCCCTTTGGGAGTCCCATATCAGATTACATGTATATCAAATTTTTATAGTACCTTCATAAGAGTAGCAAAATTACAGTTATGAAGAACCAGTGAAATAATTTTATGTTTGGAGGTCACCACAACATGAGGTCGTGCATTAAAGGGGTGCAGCATTAGGCCGGTTGAGACCTGCAGCCATAGAGTCTCTCAACTCCCAGCTGCTGCCCTTGCAGCTGGCCTAGGAGAAGAAACCGACCTTGAGAACAGCTGTTCTGCACTCCAGGAAACCATCCCAACTCCTACATATCCCCTGCAAAGTCAGAGCAGCTTCTCAAAAGGCATTATCAAAATTCCAAGCCCCTAATTTGATCATTAGAATGGTAATGATCAGCACTTGGGAGGCAGAGGCAGGCGGATTTCTGAGTTCAAGGCCAGCCTGGTCTACAAAGTGAGTTCCAGGACAGCCAGGGCTATACAGAGAAACCTTGTCTCAAAAAAACCAAAAAAAAAAAAAAAAAAAAAAAGAATGGTATGATCATGTTAGTTGGGGTCCAGAGCCTTTACAAAGGCTCCAGGAGGGAGGGAACCAGTGAGAATAGCCCCTGGTCTCAGAAGAAAAGAGTTCTTAGGTGATGTAATCAAAACTAGGCAAACAGCACAGAATTCAGCTCCCACCAGGGATTCCTTCTCTTCTCCTCCACCTGTACTAGTCCATAAAACTGCTACAGTGAAACCACCCAGACAACAACACATCAAGATTGACACTTAGCTCTCAAGTCTTCCGGGAATCATATGGTCTAAGATCAAGTCACTGGCAGACCCAGAGACCTTGATCTTCTACTGAGATGGCTGTGACCTTAAGCTCCAGAGAGTAGGAACCAACCCCATGGGAGGATCAGAAGGAGTGAACTCATCCCTCAAGGCTGTGGTGGAGCACTAGCAATGGATCCCATATCACCCAGGCACCTCCTAAAGACCCCATCTCTTTCCTTCTTCCTCCCCCTCCTCTGCTCTCTCGGCCTCCTTTTTCTTTTCTTTTCTTTTCTTTTCTTGTCTTTGACAAAGGTTTTTTGTTTGTTTGTTTGTTTGTTTTTGTTTGTTTGTTTGTTTGTTTTGACACAGGGTTTCTCTGTGTAGCCTTGGCTGTCCTGGAACTCACTCGGTAGACCAGGCTGGCCCCGTACTCAGAAATCCACCTGCCTCTGCCTCCCGAGTGCTGGGATTAAAGGCGTGTGCCACCGGGGCTGGTGAGATGGCTCAGCGGGTAAGAGCACCCGACTGCTCTTCCGAAGGTGATAAATTCAATCCCAGCAACCACATGGTGGCTTATAACCACCCGCTAATGAGATTTGACGCGACACCCTCCTCTGGTGTGTCTGAAGTCAGCTGTAGTGTACTTATGAATAATAATAAATGAATCCTTGGACCGGAGAGAGCAGGGACTGAGCAAGTGGGGCCGACTGGAGCGAGCAGGGTTGCCCGGATCGTGGAAAAAAAAAAAAAAAAAAAGGAGTGCGCCACCACGCCCGGCGACAAAGGGTTTTACTATGTAACCCAGACTGGCCTCAAGCAAGCAACTTCCTGTCTCCCACATACTAGGATTACAGACATGCCCAGATCCCTTTTATTTGAGGCCCCACCTCTTGCTACTATTGCTTTGGGGGATGTTATGGGTCTCAGTTGGCCAAGCTGTTTTGGAAGGTGNGGAGAGAGAGAGAGACAGAGAGAGAGAGACAGAGAGAGAGAGACAGAGAGAGAGACAGAGAGAGACAGAGAGAGACAGAGAGAGAGGAAGAGGAAGAGGGAGAGGGAGAGGAAGAGGAAGAGGAAGAGGAAGAGGAAGAGGAAGAGGAAGAGGAAGAGGAAGAGAAGAACAGGAAAGACATGGGGAAAGAAGCTAAGGCCAGAGAAGTCAGGGACTAGGAAGTTCTGCATTGACGATGGAGCCCAGGAAAATGTTGGAAAAGAAGTTGTCTTTTGACAGCACACAGTGGTTCAGAGCAGCCAGAATCTAGCTGACTTTGCTCAGGAGTGGAAGGTGACCATAAGAGGTGTGGATCAATCCTTGGGGAATATGGTTATATCTGGGACTTCACACCTGTTATACCATCTAAACTAAAATGCTTACAGGTTCCCATTCATGGTCATGTTGGCTAATTTAATGCCAACTTGACACAAGCTAGAGTCCTCTGAGAAGAGAGAACATCAATTGAGAAAATGCTTCCATAAGATCAGGCTGTAGGCAAGCCTTCAGGGCATTTTCCTAATTAGTGATTGATGTGGGAGGGCCTAACCCATTGTGGGTGTTGCCATCCCTGGGCTGGTAGTCCTGGGTTCTATAAGAAAGATGTCTGAGCAAACCATGATGAGCAAGCCAATAAGTAGCATCCCTCCATGGCCTCTGCATCAGCTTCTGCTTCCAGGTTTCTGCCCCATTTAGTTCCTGTCCTGACTTCTTTCAACTATGATATGGAAGCATAAACCAAGTAAACATTTTCCCCCCCAGGTTGCTTTGGTCATGGTGTTTTATCACAGCAATAGTAACCTGAACTAAGACAGTGGAAGTAGGAAAACTAGAGAGTGGTGATCGTGATCGTTGCCCAGATGTGTACATGGACCAAAAGACATTGAACTGTACACCGCCTAAGGGTATATATTTTCAATCTTACCTTAATAACCTTGTCTTCAAAATGAAAGATGTTTGACTATAAGAAATCCATCCTTTGAAACTCAAGTCTTTAAGTGTATAAGCCTCTAGCACTTTAAAAGCACTTTTAGTAGCATTCAGTTGATAGATTAGAAAGTTACCACAGGGGCTAGCAAGATGGCTCAGTGGGTAAGAGCACTGACTGTTCTTCCGAAGGTCCAGAGTTCAAATCCCAGCAACCACATGGTGGCTCACAGCCACCCATAATGAGATCTGATGCCCTCTTCTGGTGCTGTCTGAAGACAGCTACAGTGTACTTATGTATAATAATAAATAAATCGAAAGAAAGGAAGGAAGAAAGAAAGAAAGAAAGAAAGAAAGAAAGAAAGAAAGAAGGAAAGAAGGAAAGAAGGAAAGAAGGAAAGAAGGAAAGAAAGAAAGAAAGAAAAAAAAGAAAGTTACCATAGAAGTCATACTTTTGTTGCAGAAATTTTTGAGGCTGACAAGTGTGCCAGTGTTCTAAACACAGGGAAATCATGCTTTTGTAGAATGTTGGAAAGCAGGAAAATATGTATAGAACAGATGTTTTCTGTAGGCTAGAAAACTGCATACATGTCAGTTTTACTACATGTATTTGGTTGGTGAGTTTTTTTAGTTGCTAGTTAACTTGTTGTTTGTTTTCTGAGCATGGGGGCGGTGTTTGTTTAAGACAGAGTCTCAATATGTAGACCAGACTGGCCTAGAAGTCATAGAGACCCACCTGCCTCTACATTCCCACTGCTGGCATTAAGGCGTGTGTTACAATGCTTGGCATTATATGCATGAGAGAAGCACCATGACCAAATGCAACTTGGTAAGGTTTATTTCACTTGACAGATTATAATCCTTCAAGGGAAACCAAGGCAGGACCTCAAAACAAGCTCTTGAAGGTGAAAACACGTGGGAATGCTGCTTACTGGCTTGTTCTTTCTAGTTTGCTCAGGCTCCTTTCCTTCACAGCCTAGGGCCACCAGCCTAGGGATGGTACCACCCACAGTGGGCTTGGCCCTCCTAAATCAATTAGTGATCCAGAAAATGTCCCATAGACATACCACAGACCAACCTGAGAAGGGCAGTTCTTCAGTTGACATTTCCTCTTCCCAGGTGACTCTAAAGTTTGGGTCAAGTTGGCAGCCAAAGCTAACTATGACAGACATGATAAATTGTGATCCTACATCCAAAGAAAAAGAAAATAAGCTAAAGTGGAAACAGCGGACTCATTGGCCATTTCAAGATTGTTTTGGCTTCTTTCTGCTTGTTTGTGCTTCTACTGTGAACATGTGTTATCAGCCTCATGAACAGACAGTGTGTAATCATTAGCTCCACTGTGTGTGTGTGTGTGTGTGTGTGTGTGTGTGTGTGTGTGTGTGTGTGTTCTATTTCACTTATCTGCTGGCCAAGCCAGCTCAGTCAGTCAACAGGATTTCAAAGGAGGGAGCAATGACTGAAAGGAAAAAGACAATGAGACAATACTATAACATGACCCCAGCCAGTTCTGAAACTGAAGCAGCTTTGTTTTTTTCCAGTCTGCCTTTGTATCATCCTAAGTACTGAAAAGAATCTGGTCAGTCCTAAGGCATAAATAAAGTAGTTAAGGAATAAACAAAGCATAAACAAAGGTCCCCTGATTACTGTATTCAGAGACTTAACAAGACCCATCAAGATACAAAGATCACATTTCTCAGCTGTATTCATCTTGAGCCCTACTTCCTTGTCCTAGCCCATTGTCAAATTCCTGCCAAATTCCTAGAATCGGACCAAAAGCTCTCCACAATCTGCTATGAAGATTTAATTTAGTTCAAAAGTTTGGGGCTGTGGAGATGACCTAGTAGTTAAAGTGCATGCCACAGCCGGGCAGTGGTAGCACACGCCTTCAATCCCAGCTCTTGGGAGGCAGAGGCAGGCAGATTTCTGAGTTCGAGGCCAGCCTGGTCTACAAAGTGAGTTCCAGGACAGCCAAGGCTACATAGAGAAACCCTGTCTCGAAAAACCAAAAAAAAAAAAAAAAAACCAAAACAACAACAACAACAAAAAGTGCTTGCCACATAAGTGTGAGAACTGGAGTTCTCACCCCCAAGAACCCACATAAGTTCTGGCTGAGAGTGGTAGCCAATAGAGACAGGGAAATCCTCAGACAAATTGACTAACTAGATTAGTGAGATCATGGAGCTCTGGGTTTGATTGAGAGACCTTGCCTCAATGAATAAGGCAGAGGATGATTTCTATCAACCACCTCAGGCCTCCACAGGCACATATACACCCATGCACAGGAACACACAAACTCACACATACATGATACACACATGAAAAATTTTTAAAAAGGACAAAGTTTTCCAATTCTTGAGACATTACATTAAACATTTCTCCGGGCTTGACAGGAAACAGGAAGATGAGTGAGGCACTCACGGAGCATGGGGACAAAGCTGGAAGGGTGAGGTAAAGGGGCACTCAGTCAACAAGGACGCCTTTCAAGAAGGCTCAGTTTCTGCAGGCCTCACCAGCTTGCTAAGCACAGTTCTCCCAATGGTCTGGGCTGTGTTGCGAGTGGGCTTCTCTGTAAGGAGCAAATGGTCTTCGAGAATCTACCAGGAGCCGATTTATGCTGGGCTTTAGGTTTTGTCTTCCTCTAATCCCTGTGGTGCCTGGAGGCTGACTTGGGGCTTAATTGGGAGGGGACAGAGAACACAGAATAGTGGGGAGACAGCCAGGCTCCTCAGCCAAGCCACCTGCTCTCTTATCTGTTTCTGTTGAGTCCCTAATTATGCAACCTGCAGCAGATGTCTTGACCTTTGAGCCTTGTTTCTTCATCCCCGTGAAGGGGATCAGAGGAGCACAATGCCAGCAGCATCTGTGGCCAAGATACTCTGGGCAGTACTTGACAAATAAAAAGACAATACAGAAATTGCTGCTTCATATTCCTATGCCACTAAATAGATATTTCAAGTGCCTTTATATTTCTCTGATTTTCTCCTAAACATCCAATGCATGATAATGATCCAGCAAATGCTGTTTTGTTTTGTTCTGTTTTGTTTTGTTTTGTTGACAGGGTGTCTTGTAGTCCAGGCTGGTCTTGAACTTGCCCTGCAGCTGAGGCTAGCCTTGAACCTCTCTGATCCTCTCATTGCAATTGTGGGGTTGCAGGTATGTGTCACTAGGCCTGGCTCTCCAACAAACATTTTTGATCCTCTGCTCTGAATCCAAGGCTGCCTTACTTGGGAAAGCAAAGATGAACTGACATGACCCTCCCTGGGGCTGTTTGCAGGTTAGTGCATGAGAGAAACACAAACAGAATAGCAGAACGAGCTGGTAATTAGTAACAGCGATGTCCTAAAATGCTCTGAAGTCCCAGAAAACACTTTCACTCTTCCTTCTCTGAATGTGGTTCCCATTATTTTGTTTATAGTATTTTTTTTCATGGGGAAAGAAGGAATCAAATATTCCTGGGAGTCTGGAGGCCCCAGACACAGACGATCACCTACAATAGCATACACTGCACTACAAGCCGGCACCATTACCACCTTTGCTCCCAGGAAGAGCACATAGCTGCTACTCTCTGTTCACTTGATCCTTGGTGGCAAAGTCAGATAACTCTTTCTAGGTTGTGCCACAAAACAAAACAAAACAAAAAAATAAAAAAAACTTCCCAAAATAAGGCTCAAAGGCAAGGACTTATTCTTCCCACAATACCTCCTTGTCTCTGGAATTATATTCTACAAGCACCGAATTCAGTGCTCAGGTATTATCCCCATTTTTGAACATGGGGAAATTTTGATGCTCAAAACTTAAGTGATTTGCTTGAAGTCAAAGAGCTAGTGCGCATCAGGACCAGTTGCCTCTGAAGCTGTGATCCCTGCCTAGATGCTATAGCTTCTCATTCCCTCCTACAGAGGCAATGGTGAATGCTCTCACAGGCCCACAGGAAGGCAACCTGGATTAGGAGACATGAATACTAGACCTGACTCTGTCATTCTGCCTTGGACAACATGCTCTCCCTCTTTGTGTCTAGGGGCACTCATTTGCCAAAGATAATTTGGGGCTCATGCTTTCTGCAGTCTTCAGAAGTGTGGTATATGCAATAAACAAAAGAGTAGGAACCTAGAGCGATACCAAACAGTGAGGCGGGCAGAGGCTGCTTAGACAGGAAGCCCCTCAATCCCGTCAGCAACCTCTGCCGAGAAAGGCAGATCTTTGCCAGTGTCAGCAAACTACCTGGAGTGCCTTGTATGGGCTAAAGCATCACACACAGTCTCTGTCTCCCTGCAGGGAAAGGACACAGTGTGAAGAAAGAGTCAGAAATGGAACAAAGGGCAGAGGCAGACAGTGTGTGCACCCAGAAGGGAGGACAAGGGAGGAGAGCTGGGAGAGCACAGGAGAGAACTTCCCACCCGGGGAAGCCTTCTGTAAGAGGTGTGCCTGTGTTTGGGATTTCTCTGAGGCTGATTAATAGAAAGGTCACTTTGGAGCAGAGGGTTACAAGATGAGCTGGAAGCTGGAAGCTATACATGGAGCACATGAAATCAATGAGTTAGAAAAGGGGCTTTCTCCTTTTACAATAAGAGCTCGTAACAATAAATCCAACGGGAGAATAAGCGGCCTTAACACCTTACAGAGCTACCTGGAGCCAAGCATGACATGTCGGAAGAAGGGAAAGAATGGGCTTATGAAACGAGGCCCCAAGGTTGCCTTTCCTTGACCTCTCCAGAGTGACTCAGGTGGAAACCAGGGCACGAGAAGAGAAAGGGGGGGTCAGCCAGGTGAAAATAGAACTCAGAGTTCTGAGCCAGAGCTCAGGCTGGCGTGAAGGAAAAGGCAGTGTTGTGAGATGAGTTCAAAAAAATGTGTGAGCCTCCCGCACTCCCAGTATGTCAGACAGGAAAAGGTCAGTAAGACAGACTGAGAAAATGACTCCGATGGTGAAGTGATTGATTGTCAGGCATACAAACGTGACCCCCCAGCTCTCATACTAGCATGGAGGTGCACACCTGAAATCCCAGTGCCAAGTGGATTAACTCTAATTTCAGTGAGGAAGCCTGTCTCAGAGAAATAAGGTGGCGCGGTCTGGAGAGTGACTCTGGGGTTGAGAGCACTTGCTGCTTCTTCAGAGGATCCAAGTTCAATCCCAGCACCTGTATCAGGCAGCTCACATCTGTTTGTAATTCCAACTCCAAGGGGGATTCAGTGCTCTCTTCTGTCCTCCAAAGATACCCATGGCACACATAACATATACACACACAGACATACAACACACATAGCATATACTCAGAGAGACACACAGCACTCATGGAATATACACACAGAGAGACACACAACATTTGTGGAGTATACACACAGCACACTTGGAATATACACACAGAGACACTTACACAAAAACAAAAATTAATAAACAAAAAATAAATTAAGTGGAGCGACTAGAAGGATGCCTTAGCAGTTAAGAGCATTGGCTGCTCTCTCAAAGATCCAGGATTCAATTTCCAGCACCTTGCAACTGTCTGTGACTCCATTTCCTAGGAATCTAATACCCTTTTCTGGCCTCCACAGGTACCAGGTATACATATGACATATACACATACATGCAGACAAAATACTCATATATATTACATATAAGACAAAGGTAGGGAGCAATTAAGGGAGGCATATTCATGCATGTGTGTCCCATACACATATGCACATTTGCATGTAGGGACATGTGCATGCACACGCATATCCTTCCAAGTACAGCTCTCCCAGGCACCAAAAAATAAAAGAAATGAAACAAGATATTGAGAAAGAAGAAAGGTGCTTTAGAAATGAGAACAGTGGTCAGACAAGACCCTACTGTGCATAGAGTACTCCCAAGGGGAGGTGTTCACGAGTTTGCCCAGGTTTTCCCTTCTCAAGCTGAAATATACGGTTGTGTTTAGATGCTTTAAAGACTGTTATTCCAGATGAACTTGCAAATAACCCTATCTAACTCTATGAAGAATTGAGTTGGAATTTTGATGGGGATTGCATTGAATCTGTAGATTGCTTTAGGCAAGATAGCCATTTTTACTATATTGATCCTGCCAATCCAAGAGCATGGGAGATCTTTCCATCTTCTGAGATCTTCTTCAATTTCTTTCTTCAAAGACTTGAAGTTCTTGTCATACAGATCTTTCACTTCCTTAGTTAGAGTCACACCAAGATATTTTATATTGTTTGTAACTATTGTGAAGGGTGTTGTTTCCCTAATTTCTTTCTCAGCCAATTTATCCTTTGTATAGAGAAAGGCCATTGATTTGTTTGAGTTAATTTTATATCCAGCTACTTCACTGAAGCTGTTTATCAGGTTTAGGAGTTCTCTGGTGGAGTGTTTTAGGATCACTCATATATACTATCATATCATCTGCAAATAGTGATATTTTGACTTCTTCCTTTCCAATTTGTATCCCCTTGACCTCCTTTTGTTGTCGAATTGCTCTGGCTAGGACTTCAAGTACTATATTGAATAGGTAGGGAGAAAGTGGGCAGCCTTGTCTAGTCCCTGATTTTAGTGGGATTGCTTCCAGCTTCTCTCTATTTGGTTTGATGTTGGCTACGGGTTTGCTGTAGATTGCTTTTATTATGTTTAGGTATGGGCCTTGGATTCCTGATCTTTCCAAGACTTTTATCATGAATGGGTGTTGGATTTTGTCAAATGCTTTCTCAGCATCTAAAGAGATGATCATGTGGTTTTTATCTTTGAGTTTGTTTATATAGTGGATTACATTGATGGATTTCCATATGGATGCAGAGACAAGCTGAACTCTACATCTCTTCACATCAGGTTGTCTCTGGGAGGGAGCTGGAGGGGGGTAGCTAGAGTCCGGAGGGAGTGGGGGTTGAATCTCCTTAAAGCGGGCTCTCATACAAGGCTGGGAGGCAACTGGTTGACTTGGGAACTGGTCCAAGGAAGCAGCAATGGAAGTGGAGAAAGAAGGCATTGAAGGGAGGGCAGTCAACACAGCCCGTGCCTTAGGACAGAGACTGTATCCACGGAGACCCCTGAGGACCAGCAAAGTCTCATCTCTCAAAACTGAGCTTCCAGAGAAAGAGAAGGAGCCAGGGCGATTCTTCCTTAGCTCTCACCAGCCTCTGGCTCCATGCTGGCTGTTGGCATCCTATGTTAGCATCCCTTCTAGACTCCGCCCCATAGTTACCTGGCAATAGCCAGGTATGCCTGACTCACTATACAAGGGGCTGCTTGCCCTCCTCTTCCTCTCTTGCTCTCTTTTCCCCTCTTCCCCCTCTTCCCCCATTCCAGGATTCCCCTCTCTCTTCAATATGTTCATGACCCACCTCAGGGGGAAGGGATGCCTCAGCATGGGCCCACAGAGGCACCCCCCTACCCCGCACTATACCATGCTCCCACCAAACATATCCTTGCCTTCTTTTACTTTTTTTTTTTTTTTAATAAAATACAACATCCTACAGGACGCTTCAATGGATTGTTGATTCCAGTGATCCACAAAACCGTTGGCTTGACAATGGAAGGAAACGGGAACATAGAGAGGTGTGACCAGAGCATAGCTATAGCCTGGAACAGCTGTCTGGAGGCGACCCAAGCAAAGTGGCCTTTGGCAGAAGGTGTGCATTAGTGTGGTTATGCTGTCTGGGGCAGTCAGGTGGGATGAACACCTGAAGGTGTGCATTAGTGTGGTTATGCTGTCTGGGACAGTCAGGTGGGATGAACACCTGTGGCTGAAACTTGAAGTTGTGCTTGCAAAATAGACAGTGGGTTTTTCTTAGATTGGGGGAGCTGATTTAGCAAATGCCATCGATAAAGACTTCAGGGAGTGAGCCAGTGCCCACTGTAGGCCATCAACAATACAACCTTGAGGAGATCTTTGGGTTTTTTTTTTTTTTTGTTTTTTTTTTTTAAGATTTTTATTTATTTATTTTATGTGTATGAGTACACCATTGCTCTCTTCAGACACACCAGAAGAGGGCATCAGGTCCCATTACAGATGGTTGTGAGCCACCATGTGGTTGGTGGGAATTGAACTCAAGACCTCTGGAAGAGCAGTCAGCGCTCTTAACCACTGAGCCATCACTCCAGCCCTGAGATCTTTTGGTTTTAATAACTTATCCCTAAGGAACTTGATTAGACATAACGAAGATGTTGGTTATGCTTTTTTTTTTTTTTTTTGGTTTTTCGAAACAGGGTTTCTCTGTGTAGCCCTGGCTGTCCTGGAACTCACTTTGTAGACCAGGCTGGCCTTGAACTCAGAAATCTGCCTGCCTCTGCCTCCCAAGTGCTGGGACTAAAGGCGTGCGCCACCATACCCGGCTCAGCAAATTATTTGGAAGAGGCATCAGGCTTAATTTGGGGACCAGTGAAATGGTAGGTAGAGGTATTTGCCACCAAACCTGACTAACCAGGTTCAAACCCCAGGATTCATATGGTAGAAGGAAAGAATTAACTCCCCAAAGTTGTTCTCTGGTCTCCACATGTGCGCTATGGCAAATGCACGCCTTCCTGCCTATCCCCACTCCCATAAATAAATAAATAAACAAACAAACAAATGTTATTAAAGTTTTTTTTTTTTTTAAGATTTAATTCAGGCTTTAAGCAGTCTCCACCGTGTTTCACAGTCTTATGGTTTGAGCGTAAAATGTCCTCACTGGCTCGTGATGGTTCCCAGCTAGAGGCTCTGCGTTGGGATGTTGTGGGACCTTTAGGAGGTAGAGCCTAGTTGGAGATAATGGATTGATGGGGTAGCAGGCCTTGAGGGTGGTAGCCCAGACACACTTCTGCCCTCATTCTTTCTGCTTCCTGGTTTGTCCCATTTGATAAGCACCTGTTTCATGCTCTGGGCACACAGCAGTAAGCTGCTCCTGCTACCATGTCCTCTCTGCCATGATGGGCTATACCCCAATCCATGAACTAAAACAAATCTTCCCTCCCTTAGCTGCTTCTCCTTGCAACAAGAAAGTGACTAACACACACAGTATGTAGCTGGTGGCAGGCCTCCTGGAACAGTACCTGTGACCCAACCTCACTCAGGGTTACACGCTCTACTGCCCCCGCTCTACTGCCCCCAGAGGGCTGAGCTCGACCTCCAAAGACCACCACTATGAATAGGACTGAGATCTTTATGTTCCCTGCTCTGGCTTGGAGGTCATCTGGAGAAAGAGCAGGACTAAAGTCCCAGGCACACCCAGAGCTGTGTCAGGCTTCTCACTGACAGACCTGACTGTGGGTTTTAGAATCTAGAAGCCTGGATATTATCTTTAAAGAGTTTGCAAGGACCGTGGGTTCTTTTTCGTTTTTTGTTTTGTTTGTTTTCTTGTTTTTTTAAAGACAAGGTTTCTCTGTGTAGTTCTAGCTAGCCCAGAACTCACTCTATAGACCAGGCTGGCCCCAAACTCAGAAATCTGCCTTCCTCTGCCTCCCAAGTGCTGGGATTAGAGGTGTGTGCCACCACTGCCCAGATAAAGGTGGGCTTTTTAAGGAGAGGGATAACTCACACTGTAAAGGCAAAGAAGTTCACATGAGGAAGGGCCAGCACTGGTCAAGGCAGGCACCCAGAGTCTAGAAAAGGCACGGCAATGGCTTTGACATAATAATTTGACAAACACTAAAATAGAATATTGAAGAGGTCCAGTTTGACGGGAGGTGGGTGAACTCCCCTTCTGTTGGTGACACATAAACCCCCTTTCTAGCCAGTGTGCTCCCCAAAACAGAAACTGTTACTTTCCTTCCTGTTGGTCCCTGGTCAGCTGTGGGATTCTGGCCTCCACACAATCTCCACCAGGTATTCAGTGATAACTGGGATGATGATCCTGTAAAAGGATAAGGAAGTGGAAGAATAAGCAGATAAGTCCCATCTCAGCCGGGCTCCGCGGCTGATAACCAAAAAAACGAAACAAAGGATAAAGTGGCCTGGGTTATACACCACTGTGGCTTTGTTTAGCTTTAGGATGACAGTTGTTTAGCTGGGATGAAGGGAGTATGTGACCCCGTCATAAACAAATAAAGAGTAAAGGGACGTCTCTCGGTGTTCATGATTTATAGTTACAAAGCTGTTACTCAGAGCAGCCACACAGGCAGGATTAATCCAACTTTCTCCTTTTGATGAATAATGAAACCGCAATTTAAATAACTGGAATCGATAGTCAGTCACATAGCTCAGAGTCAGGGAACACCGATTTAACCCAGTGCTCCCCAGTCATGCTGCTCACTGGAGAGGGCAAGGGGGACAGGGACAGGGAGGGGGAGGGAGAGAGGGAGAGGGAGAAGAAGGGGAGAGGGAGGGGGAGGGGTGCCTCCTACCTGTGTTTATAACCTGGTCCACCCCGTAAACGGGGCTTCTTCCAATCCACTTGCCTATGATTAACAC
Organism: Mus minutoides; assembly: GCA_902729485.2. Classification (NCBI taxonomy): domain Eukaryota; kingdom Metazoa; phylum Chordata; class Mammalia; order Rodentia; family Muridae; genus Mus; species Mus minutoides. The sequence goes on along the minus strand of CACVCL010022196.1, from coordinate 29,858 downwards.
TTGGTCTTGATTTGTGTTGGGTTTTAATTTTGTGCAAATTATGCAATTACATTATGAAATGTATCATACAAATATGTCTTCTCCCACAAACAAAACCATCCATTTGTCCCACCTCTTAGGAATATAAGTAGTCTATGCCTTCATTTTTGCCCTTTCCCACCGTTCTCTGGTTTGTCTGCTGGGCTGTGTGGTTTCCTGGCTTTCTGTGTCTCTGTTCTCTTTCTTCCTCTTCCCTTCCCCTCAGGATCCCAGAGTTGCTTTCTTTGAAGCTGGTGTCTACCCCCCTCTTCCTGTCCAGGACTTAGGCCAGCTGCTCCATTCCTACCTCATCCCAGCATCCATCCCATCGGGGAGCAGGCTGGCAGCTGTTGTTCCCACTGAGGGATTTAAGCAAGTTCCTGAGGAGGCTATCAGCATGCACATTTCATGAGTCAGCTCTGCCTCACCAAAGACTTTGGTCTTTATGGCTAACCCATCTATCTCTGCTTTCTGGGTGTGACTTTCTTTTCTTCTTCTTCTTCTTCTTCTTCTTCTTCTTCTTCTTCTTCTTCTTCTTCTTCTTCTTCTTCTTCCTCCTCCTCCTCCTCCTCCTCCTCCTCCTCCTCCTCCTCCTCTTCCTCCTTCTTTCTTCTCCTTCTCCTTCTTCTTTTCCTTTTTGGAGGATGGTGATGGAGGGTGCTTGCTTCTTCAGGCAGTTTTTCAAGCCATGAGTTTCAGTGTCTGCCATGATTTTTACTCTGCCGGAGAGGCTCATCCAGCGCTCTTTTACCCCATCTCCCGCTGGCTTGGCCTTCTGAACCCATTTTCTTTCACTGTAGGATGAACGCAGAAGGAGTTTCAGAAAGCTTCTGGTTATGAGATTCCTGACCCAGACGCCCTGTGGTCCAGCACTGGGTTTGTGGGGAAGCTGCTGAAGTGGAAGTTGTGCCAAGGATCTGGGCACCTGGCCGCAGGTCCTCATTCCCATTTGAATCCCGGGCCAGGCATTGGTCTGCTGCTTCATTTTACAGATGGGTAAACAGATACCACGGCAAGATGATGTACTGAAAGGAGACTGACGTCTGAGGTTTGGTCACTGTGCTGGGCCATCCCGACCCCCACCCCAGGCTCCAAAAACATGTCCTGTCTCCTGTGTCTTCTTGCTTTCCCAAATGGATTCATATTAGATGCACACAGACACCCACTAACCACCACACTCAGGCCCAGCTCTGGAATTTGTAGGGTGCAGAACAAAGTGACAAGTGGGGGCAGTGACAAGTGTCGGGTGTTCCCCCAATGTGCTGCCATCTGGACAGATGATTTCCCAAGAAATTCCAACCATAGTGGAGAAGCCCTGGGTCACTGGGTGGAGTGTGGGTTAGAGGCCCTTGCTCAGTTACCCACTTAGCAAGTCATGGCACCGCCAGTTGAGGAGAGACAGCCACACCTTGCCCCATGGGAGACATCTTGAGGAACACACCCTCTGGCCCTGTCTGTTCTTGCATCCCTGTCAGAGCAGATTAGCAGCAGAACATGGTGCACTCATGTGTTAGAGAGCAGCTGGGGGTAGGATGGGAGACCAGATAGAACTCAGGGCCAGGATCAAAGACAAACATACAAGAACCATGGCAGGGAGAAGGTGGGAGTTAGACCACATCAAGCATCCCGTGAAGGCCCATCTGACTTGATTTACAAATGCAATTATTAATTAGGAATCTCAAGATGAGCTGGGCATGGTGGCACATGCCTTTGATCTGAGCCCTTGGGAGGCATAAGCAGGTAGATATTTGTGAATCTGAGGCCAGCCTGATCTACATAGCAAGTTATAGGCTGTTGATGCTGTTGGAAGAAAAAGAGGGGGAGAGGGTTTGGGGACAACAGAGACAGAGGGAAGGCAGAAAGGAAGATAGGAAGGAGGGAGGAAGGGAAGGAAAGAAGGAAGGGAGGAAGGAAGGAAGGAAGGAAGGAAGGAAGGAAGGAAGGAAGGAAGGAAGGAAGATCAAAATGGCAATGCAGAGCACCAAGTTGAAGATCGGAGTTCTGTGCACCAGCCCTATGTCTATGCATGTGTGGTACTCAGGCCTAGCTCTGGGTTTGGAAGGTCCAGAGAAAAATGGAAAACAGGGTCAACTGCAAGCTCCTTAAAGACATTAGTTTGATTTCTCCCAAGTGACCGTGTAAGGCCCACAGCTCAGCGGTCACCGGAAGCTCATCTCTGCCTTATTCCCACCCTCACAGCCCGTTGGCTCCATCAGACCAGCTGTTCTTGAGGCCTCCGTGTGTAGATGAGATGGCAAGACACCAGTCCTGCCTTGCACAGGGGAGTCTGGAAGCTGGCGTTTCCCACATAGGCTGCTGTGCCTTTCTTTCTCAGTTTCCTTATGGTGACCAGTCATCTCTTCTCATCTTCTCCAGGATCACAGCTCATAAGAGACAGCACACATTCTGATACAAAGGCAGAGTGCTCAGGAAGTGAAGCCATGATGGGTGAGTATCTCTCTTGAATAAACGGACTCTTATCTGTCTGATTATTAGCCTATGTTTACTGAAAGCATCCTTGTTTGTTTCCAAGTAAATAAATTTAAGTAAGAACAATCTTATTCTGATGGCATAAACTACAGACCAAGATCACTCGCTTTATCATAAAAATACAGAGGAAATGGCAGCCGTGTGGAAACCTAACCAGATACTTAGCTTTCTGAGAGCACACTGCGTGAGCTCTCTCTTTATTCAACAAGGGAATTAGCGAGCATTCAACAACGCGCACCCCCCCTCCTACTTCTCTTTGATTTAATCTTCAAGGAATAGTTCTGTCACGGTTCACATTCCATTCCATGTTGTTTAATGCCCTGCTGGTCTGTGTATCAGCTAATGTCATCTCTTGTACCCTGGTCTGCTTGTCATACTTTGAGAAATACCAAAGAGCAAGCTAAGAAGTAGGAGAGAGCCAAGATCTGTGCTCACGTACCAGGACTGCAAAATATTTAAAGCCCAAACAAGCCAGTCAGAAATACTATCTGCAGAGGCACGTACTGAAAGAATGCATACCGGTTGCTCCCCAGCCAAGGCCTCTGAGGAGGAGTGAACGGGCTGGTTGCTGCGGTCAAATGGACATCATCAACTTAACGATGCCTTACTTATTTAATTAAAGGTGCTAGACTCAAATGGAAACCCTTTTAAGGATGTATGTATTTAATCGTCTTCATACCTTCATGCATTTAAAAGTTTTTCTTAAGGTTTAGTAGAAAAAAAGGGAAAAAAAGAGAGAGATTAAAGAAGAAAATTATGTCTGGAGCAAAAGACTGCATGCGCCTGCTTGGGCTGCTGCCACCGCTGATGCACATAGAGAATGTAATGACAGAAGTTAACTCTCTTATCATTCTGTAGGCTACAAAAGCCACCAAAGCACCAGTGGGGCTTGTGCTCCCTACGGCTTCTCTCTTTCCATTACAGATGGCTGTCTCTTCCTGTTTCTTCATATTTCTTCCCTTTGGGCATGTTTCAGTCCCTCTTCTTACAAGGACACCAGTCATGCTGGATTAGGACATGCCACAGTGATCTCACTTGATTCTGTTACTTCCTGAAGGTCCAGTCTCACAGTACAGGCACATTTGAATTTGGGACACACTCAGGCCTTAGGAGTCTCTTGTCCCCTCTCCTTGATGACTCACAGGCCCCATCTTTCTCTTCCCCCAAATCCCTGCAGTTTCCTGACTGCATCCTTACCTTGTCCCCTGCTTCCTTCCAGCAGTCCACTGAGACTCATGTGTCTTCTGAACCTCAGCTCAGCCTTTCCTACTGCTGGAGTATACGCCTGGCCTGTCTTTGGGTCTTCCATTCAGCCTCATACCCTATAGCTACTTGCAAACTGAGAACTCACCGCAACATGTGAAGACATCTCTCATCTCAGATCCCGCCATCAAGTGCCTCCGTCTTATCTTGGGTATATCTACAAGGGACACTGGATGCACTCCTTTGCCTGCTTTTTTTGTCCTGTAGCTCTTCTTATGTCACTTTAAGTAAATCACATATTTAAGTCTTATATCTAAGACTCCCCCAAGGATGTCAGCTGACATCCAAGTAGGAGAGGCGGAAAACTCTCTGGACACTTTAAGTAAGAAACCTGTGATACAGCAAATACTTAAACTGAATCCCAAGCGTAAGAAATAGACAGGATGTGAGGGTCACAAACCAGGCAGACCCTGAGAACAAGAGATACACTGAAAAGGGGATGTAGGAATGAAACCTAAGGTTTAGGTTCCCCACTCCATGGAACAACCACCTGAGCCCTGTACTGACTTGAAGCAAGGACCCTCTATTCCAGCTAAGCCTCTAATAGCTTTTCAGCCAGCTGCATTCACAGCCCAGTAATGGAATCTCTTTTTACATTGTCTGTTTGAGTGAAGTTTTCACATTTTCCCTTTCCCTGGAGAAGCAGAGCTGTGGCCTTGAGCTTGCCATTTGATGCTGATCTAGGGGTCACCGTAACACTGAAGTGAGCATGGAGGAAAGGCGCCTCCACTCTCTGCTCAGGTAGAAGGGCATCCTCAGAACAGAGCTTTTTCAAATTGTACTGGTTCAACTGACTACTTCCTAAAATGCATACCAGTCAGAGTCCTAGCCCTGTCTATCTCCAAGGCCTCAGTCCACCCCTCCCCAAAAGGAGGTGGCCATCCTTATCTCAGCTGGTTCCTCACAGTGTCTCTGTGAACAAGACCCGGCAGGCCCTTCATTCCTGAAGAGAATAAACACAAGCTCCCCCTTGGCCTGCCCACTGGAATTCCTACTGCTGACTCTTGGAGCTCTGGCCCTTTGCACCTGAGACATTTTCCAAAGTAAATTGAATTGTTCTGCTGCCAAGGCTCAGGCTGAATTCCTTGTCTCTAGGAATTTGCTTGGTCACAGTATGAGTCTCCAGTCTGATACCCAAGTGAACTGCTAGTGGGGTTTCTTGCCCCCGGGGTCCTTACTAAACTGCTGTTACTGGTGTTGTCTTTTCGGGTGTATTTCTTGGTTTGCTTTTGTCTGGGACACACCCATGTGGACTGGAATGGGCTGTGGGTTGAGCTCAGATCCTTGTATGGGTACAGACCTCTGCTTCTGTTCTCTATAATGCTTAACGGGTTACTTTCCATCTATGTAATGGGGTGTTACAATAAGCTGAAAAATAACCTAACTCTGAGATAACCATAACCTGGTCTCTGGAAACTTCCAATGCAACTTCATTTGGAAACAGGAGGTCCTTACAGATGATGAAGAGATTTTCCTGGTGGGTGTTCAATGCTGTCACAAATGTCCTTACAGCAGGGACACTGCAGGACAGGACATACACAGAAGAGTCAGTAATATGGTATTAGAGGCAAGTGGCTAGAAGCCATAGTGTGTCAGTATTTATCAACATCCAAGGCATGGACACTTGGATGGAGGCTGAACTGCCCCCTTCCCCAAATTCATATGTGGAAGGCCTGGGCCCAGTACCTCAGAATGTTACTATATTTGGAGACAAGACTTTTAAGAGGTTGATCAAGTCAAAATGAGGAAGGAACCAGACTGATGTCCTTATATGGAGAAGAAGAGATACGCAGAGGAAGGCCATGTGAGGTCAAGGCTACGAGAAAGCAGCTGTCTCCACACCAAGGAAGGTGTCCATTAGCCCTGTGGACACCTTGATGTTAGTAATTTATGCTCTTTAAATTATCCTGCCTGTGACTCTTTGTTATGACAGACTTAACAAATGAACATGCCTGCCAACACCATGACTTTGACCCAAGAATGTTCATTTCAGGCATCTGGTCTCCACATTATGAGAACTAAGTCTCTGTTATTTCATGACCCCCAAATTGTAGTACTTGTTATGGCGGGCTTATGAAACTGATGGATGAGATGACCTCTAGCTGGCAGGCTGGTTCCATGATCAAAGGGACCGCAGGAGGACCTGATTAGTATTGGGTATGAACTCTGTACCTTTTAGCAGCATCTGAAGTCCTTGTAAAGACTATTGTATATTTCATTATTCTGCCCAAGTAGAAGAGAACAAAATACACTGTCCATAAAAGAGAAAAAAATTACACTGGTCATAATGACTTTGGGGGGTGGGGTGTCTAGGTTATAGTTTGTTGCCTGTTTCCTGCCTTGAAATTCCATCTTCCTTTAATGAGCCCCATTGATCAGGGTTCCATGGAGAGCCAAACATTGCCTGTTCTAATGCTTTTCATTAAAATATTATCTGTCCTAATACCCCTTAGCAGTGGCTACAGATAGCAGACAGAGTACTCACTCCCTACAGGGCTTTCTGCTAAGCACTATACTGAAATGTTTCATCTAATCTGTTGAGAGCACCTTTCCTACAGATGATGTTGTTATCCCATCCTTAAAGATAGGGAAGCTGAGAGGCCTGAACAAGTGGGTTGGTGGTTTAGAGAACTTGCACCCACATTCCTAGCAGGTCATAAGTGCCTAGAACTGGTTCCAGGAGCTCTGCCAGGTTCACTGTTCTACATGGGCACTCCACGAATGTGATGCATATAAATATACTCTAGCACACATTTACACACACTAGATAGATAGATAGATAGATAGATAGATAGATAGATAGATAGATAGATAGATAGAAGAAATGAAGGAAGGAAAAAGAGAGAAAGAGAGAAAGAAAGAAGGAAGAAAGGAAGGAAGGAAGGAAGGAAGGAAGGAAGGAAGGAAGGAAGGAAGAAAGAAAGAAAGAAAGAAAGAAAGAAAGAAAGAAAGAAAGAAAGAAAGAAGTTTAAGCAAACAGGGATGAAAGACTTTTCCCAAGGAAATAGCAGAGCTGGAAGATAAACCTAGGATAGGAATGTCCAGGTATGAACCCTACTGCCATTCAACTTCAAGAGGAAGTTTAGGGACTAATTTTTCTTAGTTGACTTTAAGTTTCCACTATGAGTTTGAGCAGGCCTAGACTCAATAAATGGGTGGATGACTAAATGGATGGGTTCATGCATAAATGGAATACAGACCAGGAAAACTATGTCTAGGGTTCTCCCAAATTACAGAAAGGAGGAGACCCACACTCACGGAGCACGTGCTCACTGAGTGGAAAATTACTGGAGAAACACTGGGATTTAGGGAGATTCTGGTAGATAGACCTAGTTATTGTTTACTCTCTGTCACATTCTTTTCAACAGCCCAAGTGTGGCAGTTTGGTCTTTTGCTGTGTATTGTAAAGCTACATGCAAGCCCTCAAGACCTGGTTGTCCTAGAGACTGCATGTAGACCCAAATGATGCTATGTGACCTCGCCTCCCCCACCCCCACCCCCCGCCAAGTTATTTCTGATTGGTGAATAAAGATGCCAACAACTAATAGCTGAGCAGAAGAAACATACATAGGTGGGTTTTAGGGTTCCCTGGCCTGGGGGGATATGAGGAGAACCATGAAGGGAGAAGGAGAGGAGGAAGAAAAAGTTGCCATGGGTTATGAGTCAAGAATACATGGCCCTGAGGGCTGGCCAGTTGGAGTTAAGAACAGCCCAGATAAAACATAATAAGTAATAACTCAGGGTTATCAGTAGGAAGGCAGATTCCAATAGCATAGAGGGTAGATGTCTGTCTAGCTCTTGTGCTGTTTAAGGCTTATTGTAAGTATAAAGTTTATGTGTGTGTCTTTTATCCAGGAACTGAATGATGAAGGAGGGGTGGAAACTCTGGATTGGGATTAAAATTTTCTAAACCACCCAAATCTGTGAGAGAGTAACCTAATCCAGAAGGAAGAAGTTGGAGCTTCAAAAACTGCCTTGAATCTTGGCACTTACAGGATGTTAGGTTACGAACATGGTATAGATAGCATTCCTTGGTCTAAACAGTAAGACTATCTGCTCAGGCTCTACTCGATCTTGCAGACCTGGATCCTAAGATTCCTGGAAGAAAAGGCCTAGAGCTATTTACTGCAGAAACTGACATGCACAGACATTGTCTCATCTCATTAGGTTTGTTAACCCAGGCCTTTCATGGGGAGAATCTAGATCCCCGTTAGTAATAGAGAAGAGTCTCATCTTCTCTACATCACGAATGGCCAGCACACCTCTGGATGATAATCAGAAAATAAAGAACAAGTAACAATGAATCTGACTTCCTCCATCCCTAAGTGAAGCCCATTGAAGTTGGGGAAATATTCACCCTACAGTTATGCTTGCACATTCCCGGTTGTCCCTCGCTTGTGCTGGAAGCTGTACCAGCATGGAAACTAATCTCTTTTTAAAAGTATGTACTTCGGCCGGGCGTGGTGGCGCACGCCTTTAATCCCAGCACTCGGGAGGCAGAGGCAGGTGGATTTCTGAGTTCGAGGCCAGCCTGGTCTACAAAGTGAGTTCCAGGACAGCCAGGACTACACAGAGAAACCCTGTCTCGAAAAAACCAAAAAAAAAAAAAAAAAAAAAAAAAAGTATGTACTTCATCTCTTAACCCCTACCAGAAATGCTCTCCCATGTGCCTTTTCTACTAAATATTTGTATGGTTTGGTTTTTCAAGACAGGGTTTCTCTGTGCCCTGGATGTCCTCACTCTGTAGACCAAGCTGGCTTCAAACTCCACCTGCCTCTGCCCCGTGAGTGCTGGGATTAAAGGTGTGCACCCTGTTGTATTTTTAAAAGCTCATCTGAATGGAGTGAAACAGTAGTTTGAACAGGGACTTGCAGTTGCCTTTACACTGACCTCTAAAGAAGATGATCCCAATCTCTAGAAGAAGGTTTCCCACCCCTGGCACTGCTTATAGCAGGGACAAATCATTCTGTGGTCCAAATGGGGTTCCTGTGCATTCCAGGATGTTCATCAACATCTCTGCCTTGGGCACAGTAGTTGGTAACTGTGCCTGCCTACCAAACTATAACAATCTTCAGACCCTGGTAGAAGTTCCTTTGATTATAAATACTTGGTTGAAAACCCCTTGGAAGGAAGGATGGTGTTTGGGAACTCTCTTATGCTACCCCAGAATTTTTTTTCTTTAAGGCATCCACAACCAGCTTTTTATGTGAGTGCTGAGAACCACGCTCAGGACCTTAGGCCTACACAGTACAAATTCTTATCCCCTGGGCCATCTCACTGGGTCCGTAAGAGACTGGTTTTAAGACACCTCCTGGACGTAACCTCTCATGTGTCCATCCAATCACAAGGCCTTCCCTTCAGCAGGGGTGATGGTGATTTCTTTTCTCTCAAAGAGACAGAGAGGTTTCTCCTCCCTCTACTCTCTCTTACTTCCTCCTCATATCCTTTCATTTCCTGTCCCATAGGGATCTACCCTGATTCTGTCTCTAGTTAGAAAAGAAACAGGCAACCGAGAGGCCTACCTGTTGGCTATCTGCTGCTGGACTTATCCTTAAGAGTGCTTTGTTTCCCCAGTGAGTCTCCTTTAGAGTTGAATTTTCATTTGCAAGTTGTTATCTACTGGGAAGAGCCTCTGGGTTAGAGATGGGCACACGTGCCTGCTTCTTTCATCTCTAGGGCCCCATCTTGTGCAGATCCACGTAGGCCCTGTGCATTCTGCCTCAGTCTTTGTGAGTTCATGTGTTGATTTAGAAGGCCTCGTTTTCTTGGTGTCCTCCATCCCCTTTAGCTTTTACACTCTTTCAGTCTCCTCTTCCTAAGGGTTCCCTGAGCCTGGGTGTGTGGGTGTGTGGGTGTGTGTGGGTGTGTGTGGGTGGGTGTGTGTGTGGGTGTGTGTGGACTTAACAGAAACATCCCATTAAGGTTGAGTATTCAGAGGTCTCTTACTCTTCGAATACTATCTGGCTGCAGGACTCTGTGTTTGTTCTGTTCTAGTAGCGTTTCACATTCATTTCTTTATATTGTGTGGTACTCAGAGTGGATGGCATCAACTTATCCATGATACAAGATTTAAAACAGGTTCAGACATTGGATCTATAAAATTATCTAACTAATTTGTCCTGTCATCCCATTCCCTCTCTTTCCTCACTGACACCCTGATGTTCGTTCTTGGGCCAGTATATACTAGATGTATATCTGAGTAAGAGAAAAGACTGATTCTGAAACGTCCCCAAGCTCCAGCGTTCATGAAAGTCTTCTTCAGAGCCCAGTGTAATACACTGGAACCACCAATGTCAACTAGAACGCTGTTTCTGGCCAAGAGGAAAGAGAAGTTCCATAAATGCTTACCCGTCATCCCCTGATGATTACACACACACACACACTATTCAAATAGCACTATTAGCCAGATGTAGTAGCACAGGCCTGTAATCCCAGTGCTAGAGAACCTAAAGCAGAAGGATCACAAATTGGAGGCCAGATTGGGCTACATGGTCAGTTCAGGATCAGCTTGGATGATACAGCAGAACCCTGTCTCCAACAGTAGGAATGTTGAATAGAAAGAGAGAGTTAGCCAGGAATTATGGGAGAAGGCAGGGCTGGGGGTAAAAAGGAAAAGATCAGCCACCACCCTATTGAGCCCCTAGTTAATTGTCCAGTGTAACTAATTGTCCAGAGAAATGGTTAGTGACAGTCCATCGTAGAGGTAAAGGCATGGGGGAGTGGCTTAGTCCGTGGCAGCAAGAGTGTGCAGTGAAAGCTGTCCACACAGCAGCAAGCAGGAGACTGAAAGTGTACTAGCATCAGGGGCCCAGCTATAACCTTCACAAGCCTGCTCCTGGTCATCTGCTTCTGCTAACTGGATCTCACATCTTAAAGGGACTAAAACCTCCCAAAACATTCAGTAGACCATCATGTGGGAGACATTTAAGATTCAAACCATAGCAGCTAGCATACCCAATTCTCTTGTCCCAGGAAGTCTTGTTAATATTTCTAGTTTGTAAACTCATGGATCTTCAGGCTCTAGGCGCTTCTTCTGGTATCCTAGATTGACTGGGAAATTATAGGACATAGAAGCAGCATGGTGTGCTGAAGGTTAAAGACCAGCAGAGACACACCCCCCCCCAAAGTATGATGCACACACTGTTTATGGCACTCCTAACATCCCTCAACGCTCAAAGGGTTGTTGATCATTCTGATATGGAGACAATTGACTCGGGTTTGGAAGTCAGCTAATCTGTGATCTCATCGAGGTTCTAGCCTGGCCCAAGTTCTATTTCATTAGTGTGTTAAGCCTCTGATCCATGATCTGTACGAGGCTAGAAGTAAGCAGGAGTTGTTTGTTATTCTAAGAGTAATGTGTTGTCCCCATTAGGGTTATCACTGCTGTGATGAAACCGTGACCAAAGCAACTTGTGGAGGAATGGGTTCATCTGGCTTATGTTTCCCAATCACTGCTCATCATTGAAAGAAGACAGAATAGGAACTCAAACAGGGCAGAAACCTGGAGGCAGTGGTGATGTAGATTGAATGCATCATGAATACCATTTAACCCATGGTGGAGTGCTGCGTACTGCTTTCTTCCCATGGCTTGCTCAACCTGCTCTCATATAGCACTCAGAACCACCAGCCCCTGGATGACACCATAGGCTGGGCCTTTCCCATTGATATTAAGGAAATGCCTCATGGGCTTGTCCACTGCCCAATCTTTAGAGGCATCTTCTCAATTGAGGTTCCCTCCTCTCAGATGACTTTAGCTTATGTCAAGTTGACATAAAACTAGCCAGCACATGCGCCCGTGGACTGTTCCAATGGGCAGTGCTATTTGTAGTCTCTCTCACTAGCTACAGGCCTGGCTCCTTCTCATGTTTGCCATGCCCTTTTGAACCCGAAAGACCAGGTTCAAAAGTTTGCCTGCCTCTGGACTTTCAGTGTTGTCTCCCTTCCCCTTTCATGATCAGAAATAGGTCAAATGGCCCTGAACACAAGTACAATTAACTAAGTATTATTAGCTTAAGTACAGAATGCCAAGCCAGGGAACTGTGTCCTCTGTAACAGAGAATCTGGCAGAGAAAAATAAGACCAACACCCACCAAAGGATTTGGCTGCTATAGCTAAGCATAGCACTGTCACAGAGGACATTCACAGAAGTTGCCTTTGACTCTAAGCCAAAGCTTCATCCCTTCTCCAGACAGTACCCACTCAGAGGCTCTGGGGGCCTACAGCCATCTTTTTGTGGTTGCGAACACAAGTAACCACCCAGAATCGGAGGACTCTTGTTGGCATTTGAGATGGGTGCTGCTGCCCAAGGGGTGACAATGATTTGTGTGTGGGCTACTGTTTCCACTCACAGAGGGCAGAGCTCATGTTTGGGCTTGTAGGGTGTTTCCCACTCAATAAACAAAAAGTGGCCACAACCCAACCCAAGCAAACGCAGTGCATGGAGAGGTCATGGACCCAGAGGTCGGGACCTGGGTCTGACTTCCTGGTGACTACTACCTACGTCTACTAGGCAGCCCTTCAACAAGACTTCTGCCCTCTTATGTATAAATTAAGGTTGGTGGGTCGGGCAGAAGTTTTCATAATGTGCTCCATGGCCTTAGGGTTCTGGAAATTCTGGAGCCCGGGGGGCATCAGTGAGTAAGGAGAACGGGTGAGAGGCGGGATGTTTCCTTCAGCCTCAGCAACCACCTTCTCATACACTGAGGCTCTTCCGTAGATTACTTAAGAAAAGTCCCTACTCACCTGCAGGTGACCTCACTTTCCTTTTTCAGACTTTACAAAAGAGTCTGCAGAGGTGAGACAGGTGAGATAGCAGACAGGTGGTGGAGACTCCCTGTTTCCTGCCTCCTTCTTCCTTCCTGGCTCTGCCTCCTCCTCCTTTCCTTTCTTTCTTTGTCTCTTTCTTCTTTCCTTCCTTTCTTCTTTTCTTCCTTCCTTCTTTTTTCCTTCCTTCCTTCCTTCCTTCCTTCCTCTTTCTTCCTTTCTTCCTTTCTTCCTTCCTTTCTTTCTTTCTTTCTTTCTTTCTTTCTTTCTTTCTTTCTTTCTTTCTTTCTTTCTTTCTTTCCAAGGTCTACAAGTCCAGCAATCCCTCTGCCCTCTGCTGCCGAGCCTCTTTTCTGACGATACTGGCAATCATTTGGCTGTCTAGGGAAGAATCATCACTTTCTTCCTCTTTGAGATTTGGAGGGAAAATCAACATTCTAAAAACATTGAAGTTAAAATCTGGGGAGAGTAAAGGCTGAGACCTACCTAGCAAAACACTCCTGTATGTCAGCTCTCAGGATGGAGAGACAGACAGAGCCCAAAGGATAGACTGGCCTGTAGGTGTGTTCTTGATGACACTTCCTGGAGCACCCTCCTAACAAAGGAGCAAGAGACCAGGCCCATTAGTTACCCAGGACAGTCCATGGTAGCTGCCATATTTGTTTTCCAGAGCTGTCTTCTTAGCTATATGCTTAAAGTCAATATGACATGTGATTAAGGCTTCTTTTCTTTAATTAACAGATCTCATTTTTCATATAAAAACTGAGCACAGGGGCTGAGTGTGGTGGTGCACTCCTTTAACACCAGTACTTGGGAAGCAGAGGCCAGTGGATCTCTGTGAGTTTGAGGCCAGCTTGGTCTATATAGTGTCTGGCAAGTCAATATTGTAACACATAATATCCCATACTTGATAACCATTGATGCCTTTCTCCCACCACAGCCTGAACCACACCTTCTAGTACCATAAAATCTAGCCAGCAGGGAGGACGTTTCCTAGTCAGCCTATGATTCAGTTTTCTCTGTGTTCTATAGCCAAAAATGTATGATGTCTTCAGCAATAGGATCCTACCATGTGGTCATGATGGCTAAGCAAGGGCAACTGTGGGAGTGGAGGAAGCCCTGGGAGAATGTGTGTTGCTGACGAGGTCACCGCCATGTCAAGGACCTCAATGCCCCAGCTCCATGGGCATGGCAAAGCTTTCCTGGACATCCAAGTGCAAATAGCTAACCAATAGGCTTCATGAAAGTCTTACAGGATTTACAGAGACACTGGGTTGATTGAAGCCTGTGTCATCTACAGCAAGCGCCACAGCAAGCACAGGTGTTACAGGGTTCTCCATGGTGACGCTTCTCTCAGACAGTCCCATAGACAACTGAACATTGCCCATCTTTCAAAAGGGCATCTTAGTCAAATCTTGGAAGAATTTGAAGATTCCCTCATCCTTGATTTGCTCCTGGACATGGGCAGGAAAAACCGAACATCCAGTAACTTCTCAGCCCCTTCAATAAAAATGTGAAGCTTTTTTTACTGTGGTGTCTTAGTTAGTGTTTTATTGCTGTGAAGAGACACCATAACCAAGGCAGTTCTTATAATGACAACATTTAATTGGGGCTGGCTTACAGGTTCAGAGGTTTAGTCCATTATCATCATGGCAGGAAACATGGTAGTGTCTAGGCAAACTTGGCACTGGAAAAGGAGCTGGGGATAATACATCTTGAATCAGGCAGGAGGAGACTGTCTGTCTTTCATAGGCATCCAGGAGGAGGGTCTCTTCCACGCTGTGCAGAACCTGAGCATAGAATCCTCAAAGCCCTCTCCCACAATGACACATTTCCTCCAACAAGGCCACACTTCCTAATAGTGCCACTCCTCATCGGCCAATCACTAAATATATGATTCTGGGGCGGAGGGCGGGGGGGGGGGCGCACTTATTCAAACCAGCACACACAGAAACAAGCAAATAGTCGTCCACCACAGAACCACCATTAAATTAAATTCCTTTCCTATCGGCTGCCACCGTCACTGCACGTTGTTTCAGCCCTGTTACTAGAGTTCAGGTTCCCTGTTTTAAATCTCGCTATAATTTTAGTGAGAGTAGAACACAAGTCTGTTGGAAGCAGACACATTCAAACTCTCCTATTAGCAAAAATAAAAAGGTGACCGACTGCCTCATGCCCCTGCCACCATGCCTTCTCTGGAGTGACAGACTGCACCCTCACTCTGTGAGTCAAAAGAAACCCTCCCTCTCTCCCTTCCTCTCTCCTTTCCTTCCTTCCTTCCTTCCTTCCTTCCTTCCTTCCTTCCTTCCTTCCTTCCGTTGCTCTCATCTGGCATTTTGTCAGCGTGATGAAAAGCAGGATATTCAGCTAAGCAGCAGATCTTCCATGGTGTGGATTGAACGTCTGCCTCAGCTCTGCTCTCCTTGAGCCTCCTCGTTCCTTGCCTGTTCCGTTCCATTGCAGGCAGAGCTCTGTCCTTACACACTACATGGAACTTTCTACCAGCTGCCTAAAGCCCAAGCTGTGACCCCAAACACCCTCGAGAATCTTGTCTTTACTTCAAAGTCTACGTTCGATCATCCAGCCCCTACTGCTTACCCCACAGAAGTGTCTCCTTCGTCTTTCCATTTCGTCTTCCCATTTCCCATGCTCACTACAGCCACTAGGGTGGTGCCTGCCTACAGCCACTCTTGGAAGTCCCTATCTGCTGCTTCTTGCCTGTAATGGAGGCACCAGACCAAGTGTTTTAAAAATGAAAATAAATGGGGCTGGAGAGATGGCTCAGCACTTAGGAGCACTGACTGCTCTTCCGAAGGTCCTGAGTTCAAATCCCAGCAACTACGTGGTGGATCACAACCATCCGTAATGAGATCTGATGCCCTCTTCTGGGGTGTCTGAAGACAGCTATAGTGTTCTAACATATAATAAATAAATAAATCTTTGGTCAGGAGTGAGCGGGGCAGGAGACAGAGGAGCCGGAGTGAGAAGAAAAAAAGAAAAAGAAAATAATAAACAAACAAACAAACAAACAGTAGGGTTCCATCATAACAATGCTTATCAAAGTGCACTTGGATACCCACCCGGACCAGGTTCATTCTGACACTCGCTTACAGGCCTCTGCTTGACTTACCAGCAACGCTCATCACTGTTCACTTCTTATTAGGGGTACAATTGGAACTCACTGTGTTATATTCCCCGCTCTCTCTCTTTCTCGTCTAATTACCCATTTCTCCACTGCTGCAGCCATGTTGCCTCCATTACATAGTACTTCTAAAGCTGTGTCCCAGTGCCTTCTCTGTATCCCAGATTACAGTTCATATGCTCAAGAGCGGGTCGCTCTGCCTGTGGTACTCCGAGATCCTGGCACGCCATCTCATGGTCATGCTCAGGGAGGGTGCTCGGGAGCTCGGGAAGGACAGGCTCTTGCCTGTGCTCCCAGGTGTGTCCTCAATTCATAGGCCAGTAAGAAAAATGCTTCTGGATAAATGATTGAATGAGCTGAGTGGCACCCAGAGTGTGTTAGCATTTTCCTGGAGCTAGCCCTTTCTAACTCACTCACGTTTGTTAGCCGGCTGTGCCTGGCTCTTTATTGACATATCTTAGGCAAATGTTTCCCAACTTTCCATCACCATCCCGAAGACAGAATTTCAGGGTCTTCTCCATGACCAGACAATGCTTTTGTTGGAACCAACCTGACTAAACAGGACCAGTCTAGTTTGATAGTAATGGGGGAAGGGGGAAGAAGTGGGTTAATATATTCCATTTCCATTTGAAAATATCACTGATGTTCCTGGGATGCTTCATCCAAAGTGAAGCCTTTGCTCTGTGTTGATTCAGCGCGTACCTCAGCACACATCCGAGTATTCTTATAAAGCTTCCCTGTGCTGTTAGAAATAAGATTAAGAAGAGAGCGGATGGGGGGGCGAGAAGAAAACACAAAACAAGCCAGCAGTTTGGAATTGAGAACAAAGAGCCCCAGAATAGATTTCATTTCCACACCACAGTCACCGCAAAACAATCCTTTGGAAAATTCTTTTCAGTTAACAAGTCTATTTATTCTGTCTCATTGTATCCTTGCAAGTGTTCTTAGCACTCTTCTGCAGTCGCTCTAAATTCTCTGGTTGCTCTTTCAGCGCTGCAGGCAACCCCGGGCCCCTGGTTGGAGGTAGCATCTCTCTGTGTAGCCATTTTCTCTCTCAGTGTTTCAGTCTCAGGCATAATCGTCTCTCGCTCCTCTGCATGCTTTGAAGCTCCTCTCTCCATGTGTCCCACAGTCAGCGCACCGGAAGTCCTTTGTGCGGGTCTCCTCCTGGGTTGTGGTCCTCACAGCTCCTCCACTGACATAGATCTCACTCCTCCCTGGTCTCTGTTATAAACCCCTCCCTGGTGCTCTGCGGTCTCTAAAAGACTGTGCTAGCTCTAAGAGACTGCTTTGATTTAGCTAGCTTGGGATTTGCTGGGATTTTCTGGGCTAAGACATCGTTTTTTGTGTGTTCGTTTAATTTTAATCCCCTTCTCTTCAAACCCTCCTCACCCAGCTGGCACTACCTTCTCATCTCAGACTTCTCAAGCATGCGCATTCGATGCTTCTATCTCACTCTCCTGTCTTCTACTATCTCTGTCTGCTTTCACCTAGACCCTAGTCAGAGAATCTCCCAGGTTTAGCTCCAACTTTTAAAAATTCTTCCTCAGCTATATCTAATGTTTTACTTGGTATGTTCGTTGAGTTCTAAATCTTAATGAACACCTTTGGCTCTAAGAAAACATACTATTTGTTTTATCCTTAAAATGTGACTGATTTTTACTTATTTTTTCTAGATTAAAAAAAAAGCTTATTTTATGTCGTTAGACATTTTAACACTCCTAGTTTATAATCTCGGGTCCTGGAAAGTCTAATCCTGTTGTTGTCTGGGCCTGTAGTCTCATGTTCACATTTCCCCCACCCCCTGTGTCTTACATTATTTAAGATTGCGAGCTAGTCTTCAGCAGAGCTGTCATGGGGGTGGGGCAAATTGCTGTAGTCAGTATCTGATTCCAATACAGTATAATTGACCCAGACCAAAGTTTATATTATTTCTTAGCCTGGGGATTTCTAGGTTGTACAGGATCTATTTATGTAAACCCAGATCTACCAGAGGATCATGATGGTGGTTTTAAATTCTTAAAGGAGAAACTTCCCTCTTCTGAGCTAGAGTTCAGCTCAGAACAAGTAAGCTTCCTTTTCACTTTTCTCTGCTACAGATGGGCTTTTTATACCTTATAATATTTGCAGGGTATTATTGTCCTTCTGGGATCCTGGCTTTATGTTGATGCCTTGGTTCCACCACTTCAGATCCCACAAGATCCAGACTTAATTTTCCCATCCCTAGAGATCAGTAACACCCAATCCTCTAAGAGCAAAGGTCCTTGCCCAAGGGAACTGTGAGGGTCAACGCAGACTTACCTTCCTCGCTTCCGGTTCTGTCTTAGAATCTAAACAACAGGCACTGTTTTTCTTGTTAGACAGCAAGCACCGTGTTAAGTGTTTATTACCCATGCTAAGGCACTTAACTCCTGTTACTTGCTATAAGCAGCCTCTTACTCATGGCAGAGAACTGAGAAGGGGTGAGAGAAAATGACAGATCCAAGGTCTCAAGGCAGTAAGTGAACAAACTCTAATTTGAAAATGGGCAAACTAGGTTCAGAGGCCAGGCTCTTACTGGTTATTTCCATTGTTGCCTTGATTAGGATATTTTGAAGGTTTTCACTGTTTGTCTTGTAGGACTGGGGATCAAACCTGGGCTTCACGCAAGCCAGACAAGCGGGATCCACGGCACTGACATCCAGCCTCATGTAAGCGCGTTTCTGATGGGAAACTATTTAGTCTTCACATTGCAGTTTCACATGACTTCTCTCAGAAGAAGGACTCTGACATATGTTTCTAATCAAACAGGTATTCTCCAATTACTGCTAACTGGTGCCGTAGAGAGAAAGTCACACTCCGCACCTTATGAGAGAAGCCACTCCAGGTGAGAAGCCACTCTTGAGGCTCCAAGAGAGAAGCCACTCTTCAGGATCCGTGTTAGAAACCATTCTTCAGGTTCCACGTTTGAAATCAGCTCTTCAGGTTTTCCGTTCAAAGCCACTCTTCAGGAACGATGTGAGAAGCCATGCTTCAGGCTCCACGTGAGTGTTTCTTCTAATGCAAAGCACAGAACTTAGCTGGGAACTGGGGAAATGTTAGTACCTCATCAGAGTGATCATGTAACCTTAACCTTTTGTAAAAGTATAGTCTGTGGACCTGTGGGCTATCTCCATTGGAATTAATGTAAGAACTTCCTAAGATTGTAGGCGTAAAGTCCAACCCCAACCCCAATAACTCAGAGCCCACCTGCCAAGTCCAGGATCCTCTCTTTATATTTAAAACTCTTTACTTAGCCCTGATTATAATGTGCACTGGGCTCAAGAACTGCTCACCGGTGATCTATACAGGCACACCAAGGAGCAAAGCCCTCTGAGGAGCGAACTCCTATAGTAACACACCTTCAAAGTGACATTTCCTTTTCCTGCCCAAAACTTGGTGAGGGGAGACTGGCCCTTCCCAGAGGCACTCCTGGCCGCCATCTTTATGATGTAAGATGAACATACTCAAAAGATCCTGCCTGTCATTTCATGTATCAGATTGTGTCCTTTGTGGCTGAAGTAAGCATGCTCCAGATGTGTCCCCCATCTTTCCTTCCTGATCTATGACTTTAAATTTCGCCGGTTCAGGAAGATACAATATTTCTGAAGTGATTTTGCCCTCCTCATGGGAATACCTATAGCTTCTTAAATAAGATCTTCATAGCTCCTTCTGTTCATGGAGGGCCGTGCTCTGCAGTTACCTCCCACATGTCCCTTACAAATCAAGGTATAGTAGCCTAAACAATGACTAAAAGCAGAGCACACATGCTGGTCATGATGGTGTGTGCAGTCCTAGGGAACCAGAGGCAGGAGGGTCAGGAGTTCAAAGTCAGCCATGGCTACATTACAGCTTTGAGGCCAGCTGGGGCTACATAAGACTCTCCCTCAACAACAATAAATAGAAAAACAAAATGAAAATAAATCAAGCCAACTGTGCATGGTGACACACACCTCTTAGTCTCAGCACTCAGGAGACAGAGACAAGTAGATCTCTGAATATGAATCTAGCCTGTAGTTTAAGTAAGTGCTAGATAAGCCAGGGCTGCCTCAGAATTAATTAACCCAACCAACCAATGACAGTAAAACATATTTCTTCTACTTGCTCCCATATGTTAGTCAAGTTTCTCTGGGAAGGTAATGAGAAAAGTAGGACTTGGACACCACTATGACTCTCTCTTTCTCTCTCTCTCTCTCTCTCTCTCTCTCTCTCTCTCTCTCTCTCAGGCTCCAGTGAGGCCTCACCTCTCCTGCATGACAGCTTCAGCCCTTTGATGTTTTTCTGCAGGTGTGCGTCCTAGGGGCAAATGTTTTAATGCTCTTAGGCTTCGGGGGCACGAAACCCCAGCACTGACCCACATGCTTAGTTACCATGGAATCCCAAGCCAGCATCAGGCTTCATTTGCCCCACTTCTTCCCCCTCTAGTCTGGCTCCTGTCTGTCTGTCTCTCTCTTTCCAGGCTCTCTGTTTCCTTCTCTTTCAACTTTGGCTCATCCCTGACTCTAACTAAGTTTTCACTCTTAGGGAAGCTTCCCACAAGACTGCTGTGGAGCTGTTCTTGGGAACTGACACTTCTCAGCTGTTAGGAGGCACACTATTTCCTAACCACAGGATCTCCAAGGAAATTAGGAAGCTGGAGAGTCTGAGGATAGAGGATGCTAGTCACTGAGTGTTCTAGTTTCATATCTGTTGTTGTAATAAAGCATTCTGACTAAAAGCTACCTAAGCAAGAAAAGGGTTTATTCATCTTATAATCCCAAGACCCATTCTATCATTGATGGAACTCAAGACAGGAACTCAAGGCAAGCCTGTTTACTAATCAACACAGCATTACCTCTGACCAAGGCACTTGTTTCACAGCCAAAGCAATGCAGCAGGAACTATTGCTTGCTAACTGGCTCACAGGCCTGCTTATACTCAGCTTCCTTCCTTACACAGTTTAGGACCACCTTCGTAAGGATGGTACTGCTCATGGTGGACTGAGCTCTCCTTCATCAAATGACAATCAAGATAATCTACCAGTGCCACCACCACCAGCAGCAGCAGCAGAAGCAGCATCCATGCCCAGCAGCCAACCTGATCCACACAATTCCTCAGTTGAGGCCTGCCTCTCAGATGACAGTTAATGCTACCCAGGATACAATATATTATAATATTGACTCTGAAATAATCAAATGGTCCCCACAGACCTGAGGACACTTCACACACTTGTTCCTCAGGTAGAGGATTTATTCTGGAAGACTGTGGAACCTTCAGGAGGTAGAGCCTAGTTGGTGGATGTAGGCCAGTAGGAGCAGGTATTTGAAAGTTGGCACATGCCCTAGTTCCTGTTGTACTCTTTGCTTCCTGGTCTACCACCATGTGAACAGCCTTCCCCTCAGGCTCCTGATAGCAAAGGCTGAACGGCTATGCCACAGCTTCTTCATGAGAATGAACCGAGATCTAAACCCGGATTCCCTCCTTTAAGTTGTTTTCTGGTAAGTATTTATTAAAGTGACACATGAGTAACTAGCCACTGTTCTACCTGTAGAGGTGTGCGCTTGTTTGCTAAAATGCAAGGGAAGGGGAATATACTGGTTCAAGTGAGGTCTGGAAACGCTAGGCTCAGGTATTAATTCTTTGAGCAGGTCCCAACTTCTCTCTCCTCGACACTGTGATCTCTGTTGTCTTGGAGTTGTTCTCCTCAGGGCAGACAGATGGCTGCACTAGTTCAGGCTCCCCTCCCCTGCATCAGTTCCGATGGCAGTGCCAGAATTGATCTTCTAGGCTACCATTGATCAGGAAATGTACCTGAACCTGGAACTGTTGCCAAGGAGATGGGGGGTGACCTGCACTTGGCTGTTAAACAGGAAAAAGATGCTAGAGAGAGAAGCACAGCAAATGTCTGCTAATACTACCACGGAAGGGCTGGGTTTGCAGCTCAGTGCTAAATTATGTCTTTCATGCTCAAGGCTTAAACTGAGAACCCAGCACTCAGAGCAACAATGATCTTTTTTAGTGTTGTGACTAGTGGACTGAGGAGATGGCTCAGCAGTTAAAAGCACTGACTGCTTTCCCAGAGGTCTTGAGTTCAATTCCCAGCAACCACATGGTGGCTCACAACATCTGTAATGGGATCCGATGGCTTCTTCTGGTGTGTCTGAAGACAGATACAGTGTACTCATTAATATAAAATGAGTAAATAAATCTCTTTTTTTAAAAAAAGGATTGTGATTAGTATGTACCCCATAAGATAGGTGCTACCATGAGTATTTCATGATTGTTAAAACAAACCACTGAAGATGGTGGCACTGAGGCGAACGCTGAAGCCTCCTTTCTGACAAAGCCATTCTAACTCCATCCTGTTTTCAAGTCATCCCATTCTACAAACCTTTTTCTAAAGTGATTTATTTATTTTATGTATGCAAGTGTTCTATCTGCATGTACAACTTCATACTGGAAGAGGAAGTCAGATCTCATGACAGATGGTTGTGAGCCACCATGTGGTTGCTGGGAATTGAACTCAGAACCTCTGGATGAGCAGCCAGTGCTCTTAACCACTGAGCCATCTCTCCAGCCTCTCTACAAACCTTTTAAGCTCAAATATGCAGTTGTCATCCATGTCTTTGTCCCTTAGCCCCTGCGTTCAACTGGCATCACATCCCCATTTTCATTTCACCACATCCCAACCATGCACCTCAGTCTTTATCTTCTACATTTGCTCCTACCCTGCCATATTGCCACCTCTAACCTAAGTGACTCTGTTGCCTCTCTCCTGATTGATGACAGCAGCTTGCTGGTGAGCACTAGGGCCTCCATGACAGGAATCATACATTGTCAGGATCAGCTGGGGCACGGCCATATGTCTATTTCATCTAACAGGATGGCTTCTAGTCTTTGTTGTTTGTTTTTTGTTTTAACTTTGTGCCACCATTTACAAGTCACATGCTTTTTCAAGCATGATATGTTCAGACTCTTGAGGAATTGCAGGGCCTGCGAATAATGAAGCTGGCAATATCACCCCACAAGAACAACAGTTAAACCCACGTGGCTACTCCCACCCCACCAAGGGCACACATTTCAGCCTGCTTCTGTCTTCACCTCTTTAAAAGCTAAATAAAAATGTTTGAAAAGGGCTGGTAAGGTTGCCCTGTGGTACATTCTACCTGCTGTGCAAATCTGGTAACATGAATTCAATTCCTGTAACCGACAGAAGAAAAAGTCAGGGTCTCAAAGGTCCTCTGACCTCTGTATGCACATTGTAGTATCTGTGGGCCCACACGTGCATGGAAACACACACACGTATCCCACACACACAAATGCATATACACACATGCACACACACACATGTATACACACATATACACACATATTCACACATGCACACATATATACACATGCACACACATATGCACACATATGTGCACACATATGCACACACATATGCCCATAGAGCATATTCTTTTTTTTTTTTTTTAGAGGAAGAATTTTATTGTGGAGCTCTCAAAATTCATCAACTCAAAAGAAAACAGAAAGGAAGGAGCACAATACGTTGGTGAACTGGGAGTGACCAGTATTGTCAGGTTAGCAAGCAGAGTAGACATGAAGCGAGCATATTCTTTTTATCCCCACCTCTTCACATTCTTAGATTTTAAGAAAGAGTCTCCTGTAGCCCAGGCTAGCCTGCAACTCAGGGTGGAGCCAAGGATGACCTTGACTCCTGACCTTCCTGCCTCCACTACCCAAATCCTGGACTTACAAGCAATCACCACCATGCCTGGATTTACTTGGCAAACACAATAGCTCGCTAAACCCCCTACTTCTTACCTTACTGTTTTCTCTTAACAATATCTTGGAGATTATTTTATGAGTGCCTATACAAAAAAGAACTTCCTCATGATTTATAGCCAGAAAGAATACATCATGTGGCTATACCATGGTCTATTTAATCCAACATCCTATTGGAAGACTTTAAGCATACCTCTAGTCATTTGATGCTGTAAGAATTATACTGACACATAATTTGTCATAAACAATTATTACCCCATTGTATTACTATAATTGTATACATGTATACATACAGATAAGAATAAATGCTAGAATTTGAATTGTAGGGTCAAATAGTTTATGCTAGAATGAAGTTTTCAATTGCAAAACATAGCTCCGGTTATGTGCACAGGCCATCAGCTGAGTCCTGTTGCTATTTTCCACCTCTTCACTAGACAGTAAGTGCCATCAGGAGTATTTTTTACTTGCTAGTACAACTTTGGCATCTAGCATCATGTGATATAAGTAGCTGCTGAAGGGCAGAAAGGATGAGTAGAATGGAGACCTGAATGGAACTAAGGCCTGGATACAATGACCTTAGATGGGCCTTGAGCACCCAAAGGCTCTGATTCAAGTGCTGGGGGAGGGAGGGCGCTAGAAAGATTCACTCAGTAGTGAAAAGTACTGTTGCTCTTGCAAAGAACAAGGCTTGGCTTCCTAGTACCCACCTGGCAGCTCATAACCAGCTGTAACTGGAGTTCCAAGGGACCTGAGGCTTTCTTCTGGCTTCTCCAGTCACCAGACAGGCATGTAGTACATAGACACGTGAGTAAGTATGTCATTCCCCCAAACTCACATGGTAGAGGGACAAAACTCATACACTCACACACAACACATGTGCCCACACGAAAGCGCAGAGGCAATATCCATATGCCCCCTCCTCCTGTACACACAAAAGAAAAAAAATGTAATAAAAATTATTTAAATATTCATAAAGAAGGAGTCACCAGGCTCTTAGAAAGTATGCAATGTCTACCAGAAGGGAAAATAGAAAAAGCAAGTTCATCCTAGTGTGGGCCATAGGAGAGTGAGTGTGCCTGGTTCAGGAATAAGCAACCATGTTAGGACCACTGTCCTTGTNTCCTGTACACACAAAAGAAAAAAAATGTAATAAAAATTATTTAAATATTCATAAAGAAGGAGTCACCAGGCTCTTAGAAAGTATGCAATGTCTACCAGAAGGGAAAATAGAAAAAGCAAGTTCATCCTAGTGTGGGCCATAGGAGAGTGAGTGTGCCTGGTTCAGGAATAAGCAACCATGTTAGGACCACTGTCCTTGTGGGGCTAGGGAAGGAGTGAGTAGTGGAATTCAGCTCTTCTCCACTCCAAAAAAGGAAAAGGCTGAGCTGTCAAAGGAAAGGATGTTCCATCAGGGAGAAGGCAACCAAGTCTGGGGCTCCATTTCAGCTCTAGCTCCATCCACATCTGTTCTTCCGTCCCACAGAACTGGTTAACAAGTAGCTATCTTTCTTCTTCAGATATCCCCTCCTCCTCCTCCCCACAGCTTCAGAAGTCTCCGGGTCACCATTATCTTAGCAAATCAGTAAACAAGATGAACAAGTCCCTGATGCCAATATTGAGACCTGTGTCCTTTTTGGAAAGGGAAGCCATAGGTGTATACCCTTAATCAAATGTGTGGAATCTGTTAGTCCACAAAAGCAGGGTGTTGGAAATACAGAGAAAGTGTACCTAGGGTCTGGGAATCTCTTCCTTCCACCATCAACAAATTTGGAAGGCAGGAGAACAAAAGAAAAAAGAAAAAAGAAAAAAATGAAGTAGGTGGAAGAGACTCACTCACTCAGAACCACACAGAGGTAGATGGAGCTGGAAAGGCGGCAAGGAGAGCCAGGAGGCGGGCTTTCTGGTTCAGGAGAAGGAGCGGAAAGGAAGGGAGAGGGTAGAAGAGAAGAGGACAGGAGAGAAAGGTATATGCATGGGAAGATGTGCAGGGCTCTGGGGCACCTTCCTTCCAGACTAGAGAAGAGCAGGCCTAAGTCCCCTGAGCCTCCTCACGGCAAAGGGGCATGTTCAGAGAGGACCACAGATCCACAAGAGACTGCCCCCCTAGGGAGGTTGTAGACACAGTTTGTGGGCAGGCAGACCAGAGAGGCCTTTCGGCTATGGTTTGCCCTGGTATGTGAAAAATTTGTCCACTTAGATAGTTGGCAAACATTTTAGAGGCGAAATGGAATTTATTAACAGAAAATATTTGTGAAGGATTGTTCTCCCCCCCCCCTTTCTTCTTTTCTTTCTCTTTCCTTTCATCTCCTTCCCATGGCGGAGGACTTCATTAACAGGGTTCTTTCATCCTAGCTGGCAGCTCGGGTCATTAAGCCTGGCTTGAAAGAAGTGGGAGATGGCTTTAGGGAGAATGCCACTCCCTGTGAGTCTCTTCTAAACGGGAGAGTCAACTTCCTGCCAAAAACCTAGAGAGAAAGGGAATTTGTCTTCCCAACGGAATTTGTGCTGATCACCGTGGGTAGGATTTGGGGGGCTACCGTTCAGGCCCACAGACCCGGGACTCGTCAGAAGTGTGGCTTTCATCCTTTCTGTCTTCCGAGTCTGTAGGAGTCACGTGGTAAGGATCGGATGCAGCAATGTATGTTCAGTGTTTAGTATAGGGTCTGTCCCGGATAAAAAGTCAGTGGATCTCAGTCCCGCTCCTTCCGGTGAAGGACAAAGCCTAGTGATGGCCCATTACATGGTTGCTCATCTAGGGATTAAGATGAGGCTGCTTAGGGCATCAATTAGTGAAGGGAAGGGGAAACCCAGCATGTGTGAGGCCTATAGTTAAGCAAAAATAGATGACGTTCCCTGGGGTTTACTGAGGATCAAATGTTCTGTATGTGGAACCGAGGAGAACTTATTTAACCTTCATTACTCCCCTACTGTCATCCCTACAACTGGGGACAAAGCTAGATGATGACTGAATCAGTACTGGACCCAACGGACTTTTCTAGGCTTTTGAGACTCCTGCATCTTTCCACATGAGGGGTACAATCGTTTTAGCGACTGAGTGGGCTTTAGAGACTTGCTTTTCTAAACCCCACTTTGTAGTAGAAAAAAGGCAACCATGAAAGAAAGGTCGAGGCATGGCACAAAACAGTGGATCCCCCATTTACGTAACTGACCATGGGTACTGGGTCACATTAAGTACATCCCTGAGACGCTGAAATGTGTCTGCTGCTAGAACAAGACTTTAGAAGAAGCCAAAGCTGGGCCTTGTGTAGAGATGCGGAGAGAAGGGGGCCGTGCGTCTTAAGGAGTCAGAAGATACTTGCAGTGAGCTGGAGAAGCCTGGATTCCATTTTGCCCCTCTGGGCAGCTGTGTACACTGGGTACAGCTGTTCCAGTTCTTAATAGTGGCAAATGCTTGCCTTGGAAAATCAACTGCTACCTTGCACTTCCCTAGTCTCTCAATCACCTACTCCCTCCTGGCATGGGCAGATTTCATCCCATTCAGCAACTCAAGAGTTAATGTGTGCTCCCACTGGGCCTCTGGGAGACACTTTGCAGAATCAGCTATCTATTCAGATCAGTAGAGGACCAGACTCATCCTAACTGTTTTAAAAAATAGTTTAAATGTTACCCCCCCCCCCAGATGAAGCTACCCCAATGGAATGAGGCATGTAAACAGAGCTGTGTGGGTTCATGTGAGGTAACTTCCCCGGGAAAATGATCAGGCAAAGAAGACCTGAAGGGTGAGTGCAGTTTAGTGGCCAGGAGAATGAAGGTTTGGGCAAAATCTCTGATTGGGGAGAAATCCTCCCACATCAAATTAGACTTTAAACACAGGGTTCAGATTGATATGCCTGTCCCTCTGCCATCCACTTTCCTCTGAGTCTCTTCCCTGATAACAGACTTTATAAAGAGGTCTAGCACCCACTACAGTTCTTGATCTGTCTGATTCTGTGTAGCCAGTGGTGGCCACCCTCTGCTCGTGGCTTGTGGCAGGGCTATGCTCCAGGTACTGGAAGATGCAGGTCAGAAGAGGTTCCTTCCGATGGACTTCGGATTGACTCAGAACCCCGGCCCAGAAGCAGTCCCAAAGGTCTTCCAGACAGGATCAACTTGAGACCTGGAAGAGGAGGCCTTTGTCATATGCCTCCATTTCTCGTGATCTAGTTTCTGGCAGTCATCTCATGACTCCTATTCAAACAGAGAAAGAGCCATTTAAGGCAGGGAAGGAGGGAGGGCACAGTCAGCAAGCCTACCCTCCTACCTGTGCATTGATAGGGAAAGCCTGGGATCACACCCGGGCTGGTGTTGCTGCCTCTAGAGTTGAACAGGATAGATCTCACTTTGGGGCTCCATTCTTACTAGCTGTCTGACCTTGGACATGCTATTAAGCTGCTTGGGTCCCATTTTCTCATTTATAGCCTAACTACATAGTCCTTGTGAGGATGAAATGTGGTCCTATACGGGTGACATCTCTCTATGTGACCATTGCTAATTCTCTCTTCTTCCCTCATCTTATTATATTTTGATAATGAGATAAAAGCTGCCTCTCATGACATTAAACTATTTATAAGCCAAATTTAGGAGCCTTTTCTGCTA
Organism: Mus minutoides; assembly: GCA_902729485.2. Lineage (NCBI taxonomy): Eukaryota > Metazoa > Chordata > Mammalia > Rodentia > Muridae > Mus > Mus minutoides. The sequence continues at coordinate 1,801 of CACVCL010022196.1, read as the reverse complement.
GCTGCATACATATTCGCATGTCTTTTCCTGATCTCTTCTTCCTTTAGATTCTCCATTCCTGTTTCTATCCTGGGAATAAATGTTAAGAGATGCCCAGGTAACAAGGAAAGCCAACATTCTGAAGGTTGTACACATTCTGAAATTCTGTGCTATGTTAACAAGAATCAACATGAGGCGGTTTGACCCAGAGGGCGCATGCCTGCACCCTCAGCACTGCAGTTACTAAGGAAGGCAGGTCTGGTGCCCAAGGCCAACCTGCACTTCAGAGCAAGAGCTTGCTTCAAAAGAACAGGGCTGGGCTGAGGAAGACGGCTTGGCATTTGCTGTATCTACTGGTGACTCATGTCTGAGAACCAGCTCTCACTTGGGTGGAGGAGAGAACTGACCAACTCCCAAAGTTGTTCTCTGACCTCCACATGTATGTCATAGTATGTGTACTGGCTGGTTTTGCATGTCAACTTGACACAGGCTGGAGTTGTCACAGAGAAAGGAGCTTCAGTTGAGAAAGTGTTTCCATGAGATCCAGCTGTGGGGCATTTTCTCAATTAGTGATCAAGATGGGAGGGCCCATTGAGGGTGGTGACATCCCTGGGCTGGTAGTCTTGGGTTCTATAAAAAAAGCAAGCTGAGCAAGTCAGGAGAAGCAAGCCAGTAAGAAAGATCCCTCCATGGCCTCTGTATCAGCTCCTGTATCCTGACCTCCTTTGGTCATGAACAGCAATTTGGAAGTATAAGCTAAATAAACCCTTTCCTCCCCAACTTGCTTCTTGGTCATGATGTTTGTACAGGAATAGAAACTCTGACTAAGACAGCATGTGTGTGCCCAGACTCACACACCTACTACCACAAACACACTACTACTACTACTATTATTATTACAAATAGTAATAATTATGTCTTTATTATCACTAAGTAACAAATTGAAAGCATTAAAAAAAACAGCAAAACACTCAAAAATGTAAAGGTTTGAAGTTTATGTATGTGTGTATATGTCTGTATATAAAATACATGTGCATATCACCCATCTAAATATGAAATGAATTCTGCTAAACAAATAAGTAAATGATTAAGTTATGCTAAAACACTATAAAGAATTCTCTATATATATATACTATTGAAGTATAAAGTCATTAAAAATTAGGCTTGGCTTGTACAACCATTCTGGAAATCAGTCTGGCAGTTCCTCCGAAAATTGGACATAGTACTACCAGAGAATCCTGCAATACCTCTCCTGGGCACATACCCAGAAGATGTTCCAACTGGTAATAAGGACACATGCTCCACTATGTTCATAGCAGCCTTATTTATAATAGCCAGAAGCTGGAAAGAACCCAGATGTCCCTCAACAGAGGAATGGATACAGAAAATGTGGTACATTTACACAATGGAATACTACTCAGCTACTAAAAACAATGAATTTATGAAATTCTTGGGCAAATGGATGTATCTGGAGGATATCATCCTGAGTGAGGTAACTCAATCACAAAAGAAGTCACTTGATATGCACTCACTAATAAGTGGATATTAGCACAGACTCTTAGAATACCCAAGATACAATTTGCAAAAAAATTTGCAAGAAAATCAAGAAGGAAGACCAATGTGTGGATACTTCATTCTTCCTTAGAATAGGGAACAAAATACCCATTGAAGGAGTTACAGATACAAAGTTTGGAGCTCAGATGAAAGGACCATCCAGAGACTACCCCACCCAGGGATCCATCCCATAATCAGCCACCAAACACAGACACTATTGCATATGCTAGCAAGATTTTGCTGAAAGGACCCTGATGTAGCTGTCTCG
>CACVCL010022195.1:0-46502 GCA_902729485.2 Mus minutoides | reverse complement strand
CATTTTTCTGATTTTTGTCTTTTCTGAAGTCAGTGTATCAGAGATACCTGCTAGAACTAAATCATTTTCCAGTCAGCCAGGATAAGCCTAGCAGTTCAGCAACTGGGAGACAGATACAGGAGAGTTAGGGGTTCAAGATCATCCTCTGTTCCACAGGAGATTCCAGGCTAGCCTAGGCTACATGAAATCCTATTTAAAAACAAACAAATAAACAAACAAATACTAACAAAGACTTTTGTAAACTAATCAAATGCTGATTGGTGATATAAGTTAAGTAATGCTAATCCAAAAATTTGAAATGCTTCATGTTTCAAGTTCTTAGTTTTAAGAACTAATAAGATACCATAAGTAGAAAATGCCACGACCATATCCTGAAGATATGGTGTAGTGAGTAAGAGACTGTACTGTGCAAGCAAGGGGACTTGGGTCTGAATCATGAAGAAAGCCAACAATGGGCATGCATGTGCCTGTAACCCCAGAGTCATGGGGCAGGGACAGGAGGATTGCTGGGGCTTGCTAGATGTCAGCTTGGCTCCTGGTTCAGTGAGAGACCCAGTCTCAAGAGAATAAGGTGGATAGAGATAGAGGAAGACACCTGATATGATGCCCCTCTCTGCCTTCTGTGAGTGCACAGGTATGCACACCTGCTCATACACCATACCACACATACCTATCACACACTCGCGCACACACACACATACTCACACTCACGTTAAATAAACAATTTTAAAAGAGAAATGTCCATGCTCTGATATAACATAAAACGTCTCAGTAAAAATGCATGTGCATTAAGAATATTAAAAATATTATATAAAATTAACCTCATGATGTGTGTGTGTGTGTGTGTGTGTGTGTGTGTGTGTGTGTGTGACACAAATGAATTGCATGCTGGATTGCATCTCATCATCTATAAACAAGTATTCCCTGATATAAAATTCCACAGACTTCATAATTCTGGTATCAGGCATTTCAAATAAGAGATACTCTAGCTGCACATATTAAACAATAGCTAATTACATTGATAGTTTCTTGCCTATTTTGCTCAAACAGAAGAAACAAAAATAGCATCCCTATATTTAGAGTACAAACCTGCCTGACTAAATGTTCTCCTTATCTCAGTGCTTCTCAAAACATTCAGAGACCATGGTCCTTTCCTAAAAGGACTGCAGCTACTAACTATGATAGCTAAGACTGTGATTCATTTTATAGCTTTTGCTAGTACAAATTATCTTTCAAAAGAACTTTCAATAGTGCAGGCATGTATCTTGTAATCACAGTACTTGGGCAGCTGAGGCAAGCTTACAAATTCAAGGTCTGACTGACCAAGTTATATGGCTGGACTACATAGTAACACTCTACCTGAAAAACACAAAAACAAAAACAAAAACAAAAAAAAACTTTTTCAAGAGTTTAGACCAAAAACATCTTCCAAAAAATTTGGCTGTTAATTCTGTGAAAAATATTTAATACAAACTTTAAATACAAATTTAGATTTTGTAAATATAAATACTAATATTTAGATTAAAATGGTAAATAGTCTCCCTTAAAACCCTGACAGATTTTGCAAAGAATAACATTAACATTTCTGTTCTTTAAAGGTGAGCTACTTCAGTAGAAGGTCACCTATAACTAAGAAAGCCAGTTGGTGCTTAAAGAAGATAGTAGACAGGGAAAAAGCAACTCTATTTAACATGCTTAAGTCAAAAGCAAGGATGCCCTACCTAGAGACCATGTCCATCCCATATGGCTATACAAGGCCATATGGGATCTTCTGCTGAGGGCACTCAGCTGAGGAGTTGCAATCAAGACTGCTCTATTTTCCAAGCCGTGCACCAGGTGGGTTTGCCTGTCTGCCAGCAAAGACGCCCACTGCTTCACCACAGGCACTGCCAACTAACCAGAAACTGTGGGACCATGGCTTCTCAAAGAAGATGCCTTTCTCTAATTTCTGGAAAAATGTTCCTACCCAATCTTGCAGTGGTTTTGAGAAGCTCCCAGTTATGAAATGGTCAACAATTTACTTCTGCCCCATGTGTCCTTAGAAGAGTGTGCCAATGCCGTGTGGAAAAACGATCAAGCCACGTTACTACTTACTTTGCCCCCAGATGTATTTGCATTGTCTATCTCTGGTTTTACATCTTCCTCCAAAGCAAATACCCTAAAATGAGAAAAATGAGTGTCCATCATTGGTAACGGCATCTGCTATACTACACAACAGGAAAAGCATATACAGTTGGGGAACACGGCACATGAGTGTTATCCCATTCACACTGATCTTACTGAGACACAATTTTAGTATTTCTTTCATACTGGCACCCATGGAAATTTCAGGTAAAAATGAGTGGCTTACCTGAGTACCATCACACGAATATCCATCCATTTTATGCACATTGGGGGCACACTAGGAAAAAAAAGAGCAAACTATCACCCAAACTCAGACCGAACATCAGACTAACCCATTCCTGTTAATGTTCTCATTTTATATAATCACGGTCGATAATACATCAATTCCCTTAAACTATACACAAAAAAAGAGGATTAAAAGGAGGCAAGAAGAAATATACTTAATGAGCATCCTTTGAAAAATATGACATCTACCAGAGGCAAAAACCGACTGCACAGCTACAGAGAAAAGAACTTACTAGAATGGCTTGGTAGATACCGTATGTATCAGCACATGCTTCATTCAGATACATGAGTCCCTAGAGCAGGAAATGGGGCTTAAGACAAAAGCCAGGAATAGGTCCTCATCCTCATCGGAGAAGCCTTAAGTCCACTTTCCTGCCTTTCCACAGGGAGCAGTAGAGCCTTTCACTTAAAGCCCTGGGAGCACAGGATACAGCAGAGAAAGCAAGGGCAGGAAGATGCTGATGAGACCAACTAAAATGAAATCATCTGAAAATCTGCTATGGACTCTTGTTATTTTGTTAGCAAACTTTTCAAATAAAAACAAAAATATTTTTTTAAAGAAATAAATAAATGGGGAGGGTTCTGAAGAGGGGAAGGAAGACTCGAGTCTCCGCTGAAATTAACTTTGGGAAAGAATGTTACACTTCATCACATAATCTTTCCTTCAAGTAACTTAAAAATTATGAAGTACTCTGGTGAGCACACAACCAGCCGTATACAGTTTATTACTCTGGTGAGAGAACAACACAGATTATAGTCACTTGGGGAAGATGGCCAGTATAAAAGGACAGGAAAAAAAAAAAAGTGGCAAGGCACCATCCAATGCAGCTACTTTTCTTCTCTAAAACATTCATCTGGCCTTTTCTAAAATCTTGATGCTTAAGATACAAGTAGAAGGTAATGAGATGTTTTCCATTCTGGTTACTTTTATCACAGAAACTTTCTTTTATCATTGATGAATGATTTCATAGATACCATTTATAACGGATGTAACATAGTAAATGAAGGTTACAGAACAATTTCCCATAATAATTTCCTATAACAATTCTCTACCAAGGTGTGCTGTTTAACCTAGCTCAACACAGCACCTCTGTTTGGACTTAAGATTATTTAACAATTCCTGCTTATTTATAATCCCATTGATGTAGTATCCTTACGCCTCAGAGCCTGAGTGGTAATTATTGTTACTATTAATGCCACGAGAGCTTAGAAAACTCGGCTAATTACATGGTAAAAAGGGGGAATACTCTTATATAAAGATCTCCTTTTATCCTTAAAGCAATCATTTTTACCATTATAGACACATCACTTCTTAATCCTTCTCCTCTGGAAGCAAAGAAGGATGTTGGCAGTCCTTGAATGGCAGCATACATGAATTTCAGTTTCTATGGTTTTGTTAAATAAAACCAGCTCCCAACACAAAACAAACTTCTCTATTAGCCTTGTGCTATCAGCTCACTGGGAAAGGAGAAGATGCCCATTGTAATGAGTGACCCTGCTGTCCCTTCTTCCCAGGTGTCTTTATTTGTTCGGCTGAAACACAGCCAAGTGTGTGGTTATGTTGCTTCTGCTTCTTGGTGACATCATGTGAGATTTTGGCAAAGATGACAATAGAAAAAGATACTGGCCAACAATGATGCGATGCAAGAGCTGGATGTGTGCCTCAGAGACAGAACATGGTAGAATGGTTTGCTGGCATGCACAAGGCCTTGGTTCCATCCCCAATCTCATACCCACACACACAGAGATTAGGTGTGGGGGAGAGGGAAGCATGGTATGACAGAGACATGTGACATCTTGCCCGTTTGTATTTCTCTTGCAACACACCAAAGATGTCCACAGTTTCCTTTAATTATCCTGTGTAGAATAAGTATTGTAAGTTACCTGGCTCGAATTTCCTGAACATATTTCACGAATATCACAGTCGTTCACTGCCTCTCGGCACACGGTCCCCAGAGGCTGAAACTGAAAAAGAACGACACTTTATGTACAAAACTGTGAAAACAGTATAAAAAAATCCTCTCATAGTCCCACATTAAAAGAAAAATGCAAACTTAAACTGTTTAAGATGACAGCTGAACCAACTGCTGTTTTAATAACTGCAAGAGATAGATTCTTGTAGGTAATGTAACGTCTGCAGTCACCACACATAAGTGTCACAATATCCCTCAAGAACAGGGTGGAGGTTCAAGTATGAGTTAGCCCAAGCCCTAGGAGTTCCTGCCAAGAGGCCTTTGGATTTGGGCTTGGCCCTTCTTGCTTACGCCTTTATCTAAAAGCTTTTGTTCCTGCTTCCTGCCTCACCTGCGGAGAACTGAAAAGTTAAGCTATGACCACATCACAGTAAAGCTGTTTGCTCCTAAGTTTTCCTTCCCAACCCCCTGCCTCATCTCTACATATATTTACATCTTAGCCTTCTGCACTTTTCTAATTTTCTATCATTTGTGCCTCTGGACGGGTCTTGTGGACTTGCTTGCCTCTTGCTTCATTGTTTCAAATACTTCTAACAGACGTGATGCCATGGAATCAACCTTGGGCCTCACTGGATTTACACACAGCCAGTTAACTCATTATAACAAAGCAGAACAGGGACAGGTCCAGTTATCAGAAGCTGCTTCCCATTTCACCCCTCTCCTTTTTCCTCTCCAAAATGATGGCACTGGGGACTGGGTTTATCTATGCATTTGTCTCCCACTCGTAGAAACACATAGCATCCTGCTCCCGACTTCCTCCTTGGAGTCCTCTAGGTACCTGAGCCAAAATGAAAGAATGTCTGCCGTGAGTGCTTTCAGGGACCTCTTCAGAGGTTGCCTGAGACAGAGCAATGGGTTGGAAACAACAGGGACCTCTGCTAGCAGAGCACAACTGTGCCTCTCTCTGAGCCAATCTCTGCAGGTTCCTTAGCAACCCTAGATGAGAGCAGCTCAACTGTTAAAATCAGGATGACGGAGCCTATTCCAAAAGTGCACTGGTGAGCCTTATCTAAAACAGAAGTATCAATCAGGGGTGGCTGTGCCCCAAAGGGGACATTTTACAACATCTAGAGACATTTTGGTTGTCATGATGGGGGCAGTTCTTCTGGAAGCTAACAGGTAAAGCCCAAGGATGTTGCTAACATCCTATAAAACACAAGGTACTACAGACAGTTTGTCTTATTCTTATCCAGACCAGAATGCCGGTGCCAGCCAGGAGATCCAGATTTAAGATGACATGAGTCAAAAGTGTTTAGCCCAAAGAGGAGAGTTCCCATGACAGTTTTCTATGCCATCTTCCTTTAACTGTTAACAGCAAACAGTCTTTGAAAGTGCCATGAATGTTCATTTATCCACTCAACAAACATAAACTGAGAATCTATGCTAGCTACTGTTCAAGTGTGTGGCTCTACTCCATGAAAACATAAACTAGAGATAGATAGTTCCTAAAGCTCACAAATCACAGAATATTATTATTATCAGGTAATGAATGAGGAAAGGTAAGCCCTCAGTAACTTTTAATCTTGATGTAAAAGTTTAAATATTTGGAGGTAAGTCTAAAGATGAAATGGGATAGGAAATTCTCATCTGTTTTTCAATATAAGTATTATCTTATCTAAAACATCCCTCCTGTTCCCTAAGTGGCTAGTGCTGAAGGCTCCATCAAGCTGGTCAGCAAGAAAAGAAGACTAAAATGAGCATCTTCCACTCTAAGGTTAGTTAACACCTGGTCCTCTTTAAGGTGCCTGCACCCCAGGGAGTCAGGGTGGGAAGCTAGTCTCTGAGAAGTAAGAGAGTTTAGGCCCCGCTCTCTCAGCTCTCTCACGTACTGGTTTTAAGACATCAGGTAAATTACTATTAAGTGGAAATACGAATCAAAGCCACACTTCAGAAGACTTCCGGAGGATCTTGTAGCCACTGGGAATTCAACTATTTGCTATATGTTGGGGCTATTAGGTTATCTATGCATAGCCTTTCAACCTTTGGCTGCTAATTGGCAAATAATTTACCTTGCACTTTTTACAACAGAGGCCATCACTGCATTGAGAATCCTGGGTCAAGGTGCATTTCTTACAACACTCTGCCCCTTCAAGGGCACATTCCTAAGGAATATAAGCAGGTGTTAAACATTAGAAAATGTTGTCATTTTCCCAAAAGTATCAAGATCTTTTGTAAAGTGAATATTCGAACTCAAGATAACAATCATGCATCCACAAATCCTGTAAAATTTCTAAGGTGTAATGCTCTGTACCATCTCAACAGCATGGAGCTAGCTACCTGAAAAGGAACCTCAAAACGACAGGGACTTACTGCAGGGGTGCCACAATCACACTCCTCTCCGGTCTCAATGAAGCCATTTCCACACTCAGGAGGATCAAGAAGCTGTAGGAAGGAAGCCAAACAGGTCTGAAGTACAGAATCATCAATATCAGAAACTCACAGGGCTAATGGCCCAGTAACACACCTGGTGTATACACTGTCTACTCTCCATATATTTTTTTATCTACCTTAGAGAAAAAAGTACAACTTTAGAACTTGAAACTTTAGAAGATTTAGTACTGGGTATTTACACTATACAATATGTAAACCAAGTAGGATATGGTAAATCTCACCAAAATAAAAGATGATCTAGCCATTGACAAAAGCCAGTTTGACATTTAAAGTCCATTTCAGTAAGAGAGCGGGAAATCTGGTGTCAGGAATCCTAGCCTACACTCTTAACACTGGCTAAGGAGGTGCTTAACAGTACAGCACATGCTTGGTGTGTGGGACCCTGGATTCAACAGCCAGCAATAAAAATACAATGAAAGAAAATACAAAATGATGAAATCAGCTTCATAGCAGAGACTTTCCTATTTTAAACATCAGTGATAGAAGCTGTCCATCTAATTAATCAGCCGATTAAATCAAATTGCCAGGAGGATCAAATCTAACCACCCGAGAAAATCCCATTATTTTTTTTTTCAATGGTTAACAGCAACTGCTGCTCTTCTAGAGGACCTGGTCCCACTCCCTGCACTTGAATGACAGCTCACAATTGTCGGTAACTGTAGTTCTGACAACCTGAAACTCTTCTGGATTCCTCAGACACAAAGTATGCATGTAGTTCATGTACACATATGCAGACAAAACTCATAAAATTAAAAAAAGAACAACCTTTAAAAATATTTTTATATTTATACTAAGAAGGGGTATTCTCATTTCCCCTTTTAGGATTTAATTTTAATCCCTTCCCACTGTGTGTGTGTGTGTGTGTGTGTGTGTGTGTGTGTGTGTGTGTGTGCGTGCATGTGTGTGTGTGTGAACGTGCACGTGCATGTGTGTGTGCTTGATGCCTGTGAGTAAAGGTGCCTTCAGAGGCCAGAAATATTAATTCCCTTTGAGGTGTAGTTACAGGAAACTGTGAGCCACACAATATGGATCACAGAAAGCAGCCAGTGCTCTTAACTGAGGAGCCATCTTTCCAGCCCCTCTGAGTTTTGTTTTGTTATTTTGTTTTGTTTTAATTAGCTTTGGTTACCATACACAGAAGTGGGTTTCAGTGTGTCATTTTCAGATGGTTATCTCTCTTTTTTTCTTTTAAGACAAGGTCTTACTAGAGCTCACGTGGTTCTGGCTCTGTAGCTCAAGCTGGCTTTGAACACATGGTGAAATTGGTAGCTTCCTGAGTGCTGAAAATACAGACATGAGGCTTCCAGAGTCTAAATGTGGTTTGTGAACAAAGTTACTTTTAGATTAGAAAGTGATCACAAAATTACTATGCCTACAAACCTGTTCAATATAAAATGGGACTAGCGCTGTGAACACAGCTTTGCCGAGAACGGCAGTAACGATTCGCTCTTGGAATTAAAGCCGGTTTTGACCTAATCACGAGATTTCTAAGCCTACTTTATTTTTTAACTGTAATCAATTTTTTTGTCTTTTAAATATAATTTATCCTATGGTGATGTGTAACTTTAGTATACAAGAATTACTATTACCTACCTGTATAATATTAATTTACAAGTTAACCAATGTTGTCATGTTACAGAATGAAAATATATACCCACACTTTCATAGCTAGAAAGGACAAAAGAAAACAAAACAAAATCCCCAGTAACTTCTGTCGGCTAGCTATACCATCAGAAATAACCCCAATTGTCACAGACTAAAGCTGGCCTTGAAATACAGACATCTACCCATGCTCAAATTGAAAAGTGCTCTGATATAGAACCAGCAGACACAAACTGGTGTTTACGACAGTGTGCAGTGCTTCATAGATAATTAGTCTTGATCACCATATTACCTTGGAAGGCTTGTTGAACAGACAGGCACCTCCACCACTATTCAGGAAGTCATGATATTCCTCGACATTGCACTGAGTGAACTTTTTCGGAAGATAGTAGCTGCAGGAGAGCAGACAGAGAGTGCCTCAATATGGTGTGAGCCTCCCGTGGTCATTTACAAGTCTTACATGTTCAGTGTTAAGATTATACATTCGTCAACCATTGTGTCTAAACTCTTCATTTAGCAACATGCACTAGCTGTTCATTGCTTGTTTATTTGCATAGGACCTACAGTTTAAACCAGAGACTAGAGACTTTTGTTTCCTAATGAATGAATAATATGCAGCTAGCTACAACTCAAACATCAGAGAATTCTACAAGACTTATAACTTATAACATATGGCCTATAATTTATAATAGGGGTTAGGCCATGAAAGTCAAAGAAAGTCTAAGGGAACGTTCCAGACTGAAGGTAGGTAAAGAAATAAAGTCGAAGGCGGGCGATGCTGCATTTTACAGCCTCAGCTGTAAATGACTTCTCTAGTATAGGGGTCTGTCCTGGGTGTGGAGAAGGACGGATTTCTCCACTCTATCGTGGCTGGATGGAAGGAGGTGCCTGCTGCAGGAAATGTACCCAAACAGTTTGAGGGTGGTGGAGTACCAAACTAGCAGTATACGATTCAGGGAACCAACAGCATCTTTCCTACTGATCTTGTGACTTTTTTTTTTTTAAGTTTGAAGTTGTTTTAAAATTACGCATAACAGACAAAAGGTAATAAACGATTCAGATGGAAAAAGAAAGAGAAAAAAAATGTCAATATACATTAAGAATCCTCAAGATACACACACCTTTGGACCAGTCAGTCTTGGTTGGTCATTCTTTGTTGGTCATTTTAGGATTTTTTTTTCCTTACAAAAGTAGCTATATGCACAAAGATATACACATAAGCATTTATAGTGGCATAATTTAAATAAAAAGAATATGAAAAGACCTCGAATGTTGTCAAGGGAATGGTTAGGTAAACTCTAAATAGAATAAATAAGATAAATAGGAGAGCATGAAGCTGATAATCTCAATTTTGAAAATTGGTTAGGAAATGATGGTAAATCAAAAGATGCTAGAAACCCACAAAAAATATTATAAGAAAATAGAACAGAATCATGGTAAATGAGATGGTAAATGAGAATAAAGATATGGATATATAAATCACATAAACACTAAAGTAAGAGATTTGAACCTTATTCTTTTTTACTTGCTTGTTTTCTTGAGACAGCCTTATGTATCTTTGGCTGGTTCCAACTTACAATATAGTAGAAGATAACCCTTAACTCCTAATCCTCCTAGAAGGTTTCTACCTTCCAGGTTCTGGGGTTCTAGGTGTAGCTACCCCACCTGACTGAATTTTATTCTTTAGACTGTTGTGACTGACAAACGTTGTAGGGAGCACACTGGTATTTAGTAAACAATACCACATATTAAAATCATGGATCAATCTTAACAAATATAATGTTATCCAAGAAAGCAAGAGACATGAAAATACGCATTGTGAAACATCTATGAATCATAAGCGTGAGAAGCAATGCTGTTTTACATATATACAGATGCAAAGATTGAAACTATACAAATAACCTACGAATAAGGACCAAAATCAAAATGGTGTCTGCCTTGCTGAGAATGAAAGGCAGTGAGAGAGCACAGTCCCTGTCCTCTCACTTTTGAACACTGTGGTACAAGTGTGTGCAGTTTTCTCCTCTACAGCCTTCAAGGCTGCTGGGACAGGAGTCAGGAGCCTGGAAGATGCCTGAGCATGGGGAATGCCATCGAAATAACAACAGCACAAGAAAAGTGAACTCGAAAGCAGGCCTGAGTGGTCTGAGACAAAAGGGATGCTTCTAAGAATTTATTCAGAAAAAAATGAAAGACAAGAATTGAAGTCTGACAGTGTGTGAAGGAGGAAGATAGCACCGTATAAAAAATGAAAATCTTTCAGAGAAGTCTACAATTTGCTTCCTACCCTCTTGTTCAATGACCCTGAGCTATGAAGGTATCACACAACCACCAACGTGGACCTGATGTAGCTACAAATACAGGCCAGATTTTTGGTTTCATTTTGAGCATCAATTTAGCAGCTGAATTGAAAGAGATTTAAAAAGAGTTGGGGGTGCGGGGGCAGTTAGTGAGTAAACTTAACAGAAGAAGAAAGTGGCTTTACCTCATTAGAATTGTACCCTAGACCTAAGACTAAAAAAATCCCTAGTGGCTTCTCATTAACTTGAAGTGGAGTTGTTGTTGTTGTTTTAAATAAGAGGTTATTTTGCAAAAAAATATCTGATATGGAGGGTCATCAGGAATACTTCTTTCTGATTTTTCCCATAAACGCCTGCAGCACAGTTCCATACACTGGGTTATCCAGAGTCATTCATGTGGAGGTAAGGCGGAAGTGACTCACCCGGTGTCTCCCATTATGCACCCGGACCAGGTGTCCTCGCATTTACACTCACCTAGGAGACAAGGAAGGCACACACCTGTTACAAACTCCATGCAGCTGCACTGAAGTGGGTTTCAGTTTATCTTAACTTTGTGTCCAAAATGGTTTTGCAACCTACTTTCTAGTTGTACTTACACAATTAGATGCTTTGGCTACAATGTATAAAATCAAACACATTTGAACCACAATGCATCATATACATTACATATACAATGTGTCACATACATGGGGGGGGGTCATATACATTGACCCACCCTTCACAAATAATCATGTTTATAAACCACTTAAAGTAGCTACTTGGAAGACAAACAAACACCAGTGAAACAGTGAGATGTTAATGGCACCCCTATAGGTTCCCCAGGTTCAGCAGCTTTTCCGGGAAATTCTGCAGTTAAAATCCTCTGTGGAGGGGGGAGGGGGGGCTGGGAGAAGCACAAGAGAGTACTGATCTCTTAGACAAAACTTCTCACAATCAGGCTGTTTGTCTTGAAAATTCTAATTTTTATTTAACATATGTTTAATCCTGAAGACAACATTTTTTTTAATGATCTATCCATTTCAACAGATGTCCTGTTACATCTGGAAATTTAAATGAGTAGATGGATACATGTAAAATGGTCATCCAGGAAATAACAGTTCTACATAAGAGATAATTATTATTTTTTTTTTTTTTTGGCTTTTCGAGACAGGGTTTCTCTGTAGCTCTGGCTGTCCTGGAACTCACTCTTTAGACCAGGCTGGCCTTGAACTCAGAAATCCACCTGCCTCTGCCTCCCAAGTGCTGGGATTAAAGGCCTGCGCCACAAGTATCCATATTTATAACATTTGATGCTAAAATAATTAAATAAACACAGATATAATAATTTTTTTTTGCTTCAATTGGTCATGGTATTGTTCATAGAAAAGTAACTTTAGCTACTTTGGGTTTTTTTTTTTCTTCATGGATTCTAAGGCTAGTGTGGTTTAGCTGCTCTACAGGCTCCTAGGCCCTGTATCAGGTCTACTTACAACAAGGAAGTACTGGGTCTTGAGCCATATGCAGGTTAGGAAAACCATAATAAAATGCAGTCTAAGTGCCAAACCACTGAGAATTCTCCACCAGGAAAGTGTGAATTCCAAAATGAGCTATCTGTATCCCTTCTTGGATTAAATCCAGCTCTGACTTCGTCATCACATGGCTTCACTGTTTGTTATACATGGAGAATTTTTCAAAAATGATGTCATTGTTCCCTTTATTACTTTTGAAAGCCACATTTTGTTGCTGGCTTCCATATCTTGCTCTATTGCTCATAATCAGGATCAAGCAACCGAATTAAAAAGAATCTCGTGCTAGGAAATATTTAACAGGCTGTCTTTCTTAATAAATACAACTAAATCTCACATGACTAAAACTTACCACTTGCTAGCTTTCTCTTGTCTGAGATTATACCAATATTGTGGGCTAATGACTGAGCGAGGGTAACTGCCATTAAATCTGTTTTTCCAAACTGAAAAACAAAACCAAAAGATGATGTAAATGAACACTGTTTCCCGTTTAAGATAGGCTAGAGAAAACAGTATAAACAATTGAAAACAAGTCATTTCTAGCATTTTCTTTCTTTTTGTGTGTGTGGTATGCTTTTGAGATAGGGCTTCTGTGTTGCTTAGGCTTGCCTCTAAGTCCTGGTGCGTGCCTCAGTCTCCTTGGCGGTAGGATTACAGGCATGCACTATCGTACCCTTGACATTTTCTTTAGCAGAGTCTAAGCATCCTGTACTGACCATGCATTGGGGATGAAGTAGTGTAGCAAACACATTCAAATGTGATTAAGTCCTAGAAGGAGAATGACTCAGAGAGGCAGTCATCTCATAGCCCGGAAACTTAAATATAATTCTGATTCCAAATTCCACTTGATAGCATTCCCGAAAAAAAAAAAAAACTTAATAACTGCATAGCATTAAGCCAGACTTCTGAATAATACATCATAAAACTATATGTGTCTGGAACTCATTTTCGTCCCATGTGGGACAGAAAGCAACTTTAGCAAACAAACATAATGAGAGTCAGGAAGTCAAGATGCTCTGTAGCCAATCGGGTCTTTCATTTTCCAGCTTTTGGCCTTCCTGGGATTGAAGCACTTTCCTTCAGTGTTTCCATTAAGGTTAGTGTGTTAGGAGTAAGTCCTTCTCCATGGAAGCTCGTCTCTGCCTTTTAACTTTCCCCAAATTTGCCAAATACTGACAAGAGGAGAAAGTATCCCATTGGTTTGCTAGGTGGCAACCCAATGCTTCAGAGATTACTCACATCTGGAAAATCCTCATTCAACAATGCTAACCCTTGGGCTTTATTCTCATTTTCAAGGAAGGTTAGTGTACAGATTCCCTCTCTATGAACTGCTTAATCGGGAAATTATTCTATACAGAACAGGAGTACAATCATTGAGTCATATTTTGAGATCTGGACACAGAAAGGAGCCATACTGGTAACTAATGAGGCAGTCTAGCATCTGGAGACTGTGGCTACTGAGCAATGGTTTCTCAAATATTGGGAGAGCATGTTCAGCCATCATACCACTTTGTATTGCACAGGTGTTCACACCTACTTCATTCACGCCTCCTCCTCTCAGCAGCGAGCAAATCCCACCAATATAAGCTGCCCCGCTCCGGCTACTCTCAAATTGACTGCCCCTTTCAGAAAAGGAAATGAAAAGGCTTACTGCTCACAGTTCAGACATCCAAGCCACTCTCAGAGTTTATTTTCTAATTTGTTTTTCTCAATGCATACAATATATTCCCCAGGTAAGGAATGAATGTAAACATTATTTACACACATGATTAAAAAAAAAAAGGTTTCTAAGGGTTGCTTTCCCATATGATCAATACATATATAAAAATATACCTATTAAAATCAATTGCCGATAATGATACTCTGAAAGTACAAAACTCACTTTTGTATAGTTTTAACCCAAAATAAATACCTTAAATATAATTAATGATAAAACATCAGACATTCCTACAATGAACAGCCATCAATAAAAAGAATCAGTATATACTCTTCAAAAGTATCAAATTCAACAGGGATAAAGTCTGAGAAAAAAAAAACTTTTCAGCTTAAAGGAGAAGATAATTAAATATACTGCGCAGCTCTGTACTGGATGCTCAAAGCCACAAATGTAGCTATAGAAGAGCATTTAAACAACTGATAAAATCTGAACCCAGACTGGATTATGTAAGAATGCTCATGTGCTGTCGTTATGTTTTTAAGAGACTACACCGAATGCTTCAAATATTTGTTGGTAACATCTGTCTCCAATTTATACTTCAAAAGGAAATGAGGAAAACAGAAGTCCTGAGTCTGGGTAAAGCACACAGGCAATTTCCTTATCAAATTCTGGCAACTTACCTCTAAATTTAAAATTAGATAAAAATTAAAGATAACAACCAAAGTGCATCTTTCACATCTAATCATAATTGTTCTCAATAGTTCTGATTTTAGACAAGGCCTTAAAATCCTACAGAATATGTTTTGCTGTTATTTCAATATGTTAAATACTAAAAGAAAGAACACAGGAGTGAGAAAAAGGTAGACAATGAATTCCAGAGACATAGCTCTTACCTCAGAACCCACACCAGAGAGAAGAGTGACATTTAAAATATTCCGACCTTAATGAATGTAATGAATTGCTAAAACTTGGTCTGCATGCCACAGTACATTTACTCTGTAAATGCTCTGATGAAGCACTGGGAAACTAATGAAATAGACCATGCAATCGAAACTCAAATCACTTACATAGTATGAAACTTTCAAACAATCTATATTTCAAAATATCTTTCAAACACATGGCCACATTACATCACAGTTGCATTGTGGTTAGAAGGATACATTTTATTCGGGAGTAAGAGAGCACTCACTATGGAGTCAGAAGGAGTAAACATATTTTTAAAAAATTACATACGAGAAAAGATGAACTGCATCAGCCTTCTCCTTGATAAAATCCCTCCTGTATTTCATGAACTCACGCAGGGTAATCAGCGGGTTTTCAGATATGGCAAACTTGTTGTCAGCAGCCCAGGTTTCCATGGCAACCAATACTATCCTAGTTTTAAGTTGGTCTTTATAGATCTAGATTAAGGAGATGAAAGCATCGGCTACACATGCAGTAAAATCAGTTGATGAAGGACTACAAAGCTCCTTTCATGGAAATAACTTTGTTTTAACTAAAGACACATTAGTGTTCTCAAAAGAGATCATTAGTTTTGCAATTTGAATGTACTTAGCTTAAAGAACATTGAATCAAATTATTTACCAAGGAAAACCCAGTGAACAAAGCACATTTTAGACACAAAAGTGGTTTTCTTTTAACAAATATTTGTGCTCCAAGGCTTTCTCCAAGTCCATCTTTTGGCACCCTAGTTAAATAACTTGTGAAACCTTAAGTTTCTCTAACAAAAAGCACAACAATAAAGATTTCTATCAGGAAGTGACTGGTACGCAACCTGTGTGGTGTTGAGAAAAATGCAGACAGGGGGATTATTTGGGGGTCAGCTTGGTCACAGTGCCGGGCATCTCTGAAAAGGCTTAGATCTTGCACTGTCTCTGTACTGATTTCCAGGTGTACACTTTATCTTTGCTAAACCCCTGTCCTGTGCAGTATGAAACACACAAGAAAAAACTGCAAGCACCTTTGGCCAGACCACTTTCCCAGACAGATGAAAGTCGACAGAGTCCTGGCAAGGTCACCCAGGTTTCTGGGGTCATCCTGGCTAAAGTGTAACTCGAGAAATTCAAATGTTAGCACCTTATTGCCCACCTACTAGCAACAGGGGTGAGACTGAATGGGACTGGTACTCACCACATCCGCCATGTTCACCACAGACTTCGCATAGGTATTAGTATATACAACAGAAAGCCGGTGCTTTTTAAACTGAAAGCAACAGACAACAGTGAAGTATGTTCAAAGTCACCAGGAAATAATCATCTTAAGATAGAATAGGAAATACAAGAAACATTCCTAAGGATTTCCTACAAAAACCTCAGAGTGGAGCCTTGTTCCTCATCTGCCCCAAAGCTGAAAGCTATATACTGCAGATAAAGGTCACATAATCTCATATGTAAGATAAAGTTCAAAATGTTCCACATCGAGGGGCTGGAATGTAGCGTATGCTATATGTGCTTGGTGCACATGAGGCTCTGGGTTCAATCCCTAGCACACATTTCCCCATATTAAAAGCCCACCTATTCCATCCACTTTATAGGTTTATTTGAGGGGGGGTGTCCTTTTGAAAGCTGTTATGATCTATAAGACATGCAAAGTGAGACAGTAGGTGAAAATATGGCTACATGTGAAAGAATCTACAAGTTCTATGTAGTTTTAGAGGAAGAAGAGACCCTGAGGTACAACTCACAAGGAGATAGCTCAGAGTAAATGTGGGTCACATGTTTGGTTTGCTCGGCCTCTGTGGTACTCTAAGTCAGGGTTTATCATATGAAACTGAATTTCAATCTTTTAAAAGTGGCACCTTCACATGGCAAGTGCTGAGGTCCAGTGGTAGATAAGGCAGGCCCTTGTACTCCTACAAACAAATTCTCATCTGTGCTCCTGGAAACATCCCTAGTGAAATACACTGTATCAAACAAATAAAACAACAACAACAACAACACACACATACACACACACATAAACACATACTCACATACACACTCACACATACACACACACAAACACACATCGAGGAAAGAACGTGATGAGCAGGACAAGGAGAGAAAGAACCAACCTGAGCACCTAATTTAGGGCACAGAATCCAAGCTTAAACACAAGGTTCAGGTATTAGAGAAGTCCCAGGTGGAAGGTGCTTTCCTAGCCACTTGGAACAGGAAATCTGAGAGGGCAAGTTCTCTCTCTCTCTCTCTCTCTCTCTCTCTCTCTCTCTCTCTCTCTCTCAGATATTTTCTTTATTTATATTTCAAATGTTATCCCCCTTTCCTAGTTTCCCCTCTGAAAACCCCCTATCCTCTCCCCTCTCCCCCTGCTCTCCAACCCACCCACTCCCATTCTTGGTCCTGACATTCCCCTATACTGGGGCATAGAGCCTCCACAGAACTAAGGGTCTTTCCTCCCATTGATAACCAACTAGGCCATCCTCTGCTACATATGCAGCTAGAGCCATGAGTCCCACCAAGTGTACTCTTTGATTGGTCGTTTAGTCCCAGGGAGGTCTGGGGATACTGGTTAGTTCATATTGTAGTTCCTCCTATGGGGCTGCAAACCCCTTCAGCTCCTTGGGTCATTTCTCTAGTTCCTTCATTGTGGATCCTATGCTCAGTTCGATGGATGACTGTGAGCATCCACCTCTGTGTTTGTCAGGCACTGGCAGAGCCTCTCAGGAGACAGCTATATCAGCCTCCTGTCAGCAAGCTCTTGTTGGCATCCACAATAGTGCCTGGGACTGGTGGTTAAGACTCTCTTAAGACTAAAATAAAGAGAGAAGATAATGGGGGCAGGGGAGGCATAAGGAGGTGAATATGATCAAAGTACATTACAGATACATATAAACATGTCATAACAAGATCACTTTATATATAGCTAATATATAAATATATCTTTTAAAAATATTTTTGAGCCCTTATAAAAACTGCTAGTTAGGTCCACCCAAGCATGTTTTCTATTTATAAGTTGCTCCAAGTCAAAAATCTACTTCGTTGGGCCTGTTTCCTCTTCCCAAAACTCCCCTCCTCACTGTATGACAGCTTGATGTGCATAGCATACCTCATACATACAATGTGGTAGCACAAATGGGCTGTTGCCAATAATTACAGCCTGTTTGTCTTAAATTCTAATAAAACTGTCCTCCAGCTTCCAAATGTGGTGTGTCTGTGTGTGTGTCTGTGTGTGTGTATCTGTGTGTATGTATGTATGTATGTATGTATGTATGTATGTATGTATGTGAGTGTGTATATATGTGTGAGTATATGTGAGTGTGCATATGTATCTGTGTGTATGTGTGTTTGTGTGTACGTGTGTATCTGTTTATGTGTATATGTGTGAGTGTGTGTGTATATGCTTATATGTGTATGCATCTGTGTGTATGTATGTTTTTGTATATGTGTGTATATGTGTGCATGTGTAAATGTGTGTATGTATATGGATGCATATGTATATATGTGAGTGTGTATGTCTGAGCACGTGTATGTTTGTGAGTGTGTGTATATATTTACACAAATAACTTTTCCTAGTCACAAATTGGTGAGGTTTTTGTTTCTTCTAAACATAGTTTTTACACCACACCCAGGAGCAGTCGAAGACAGAAAGAAATGGGGAGGCAGATCATACCATGAGATGATCATTCACGATCATTAGTTCGATGTATTTGGTTTCCTCCTCTACATTCCGAGGAAATCGAAGAAGCTGTAACACAGTGGACAAAAAGACCAAGCCTTTAAACTTCACTGCAAAAATGAAAAGAAATCATGGTAGAAGTCAGGGATGCAAAACTTCCCTCTCTCCTTCAGCATTAACTTTTAAGTTCTCTTTGCATTAATTTCCTGAGGTTTTGAGTAGATGCAATACATGTATGGATTAAGAAAAATCTATGAAGAATGAAAAAACAAGGATAACATTGTCTTCTCACCTGGATTCCCTTCTTCCATGGGGGTATAGCAAATGACCAGGGTTTTCCCAGAACGCTCACACAAACACAATTAAATATGAATGTGTGCTTCCTATGCCTGTCTTTCAAATGGCTTGTCTTCATCGAGCCATTTTAATCTAACAATGGCATGGAAACGTGATACTGGCAGAGCATTCTTAATTCCCTTCCAACAGTGTTTCTGACAGTGATGAAATTGAGACTTTTTCTGAGGAGTCTCCTCTAGGGTGGCTCATTGGATTCCCCTAAGCTGCAGAGATGTGGTCAGCATATCGCCGACACTCTCAAGCAGTCTTTAGCTGCTATATCTCTCTGCTCAACAAATTCTCTGTACTTTCGAAACCACAACTGATCAATATTACAGGCAAAAGCTATCAGGGCAGCCATCCCCTCTGCCAACCTATCACACAGTCATTAACATGATCTGTGAACCTGACTTTTCTTTTATGTCATGGTTCAATAGCCTTTTTTTTTTCTTCACTAAATGTTATTCACTTGCCCAAAGACTATTTCTGTGATGAGGGCACAGCATCAAATCAAACCAGAATCAATACAAGAATGAGTGGTGTATTTTTAACAAACTAAAAATATACTGCTTCATAGATTTTTGTCTCTTTCTAAATGTATTTTCTAGTCTTTAAAAAAAGAAAAAACTCTACGACACCAGTTTCAAAGAATGATGGAGTATATTTTTGTATTTAAAAATGAAACAGGGACACTAAATTGCCCTTGATGATAACATTCTTTAAAGGATTAAAAATGTCCTAGTAGAGCAAGATCTTTCTCATTCCCTGTGGGCTTACTAGTTAATCTATCAGGCTTTCTGGCGAGTCCCAACATTTTCTCAATGCCTTAGACTTTGATTTGAACCACACAGTATCACAAATTCAAATTCAGTTTCATGGGTCCCTAAAGACTTAACAAAGGACAAGATGTTGTGATGGTTATAAGAACTTCTGGGCACAAACTAAGAGGATCTTTCTCCTACTCTGTCCACTCAGGATGCATAATAATAAGCAACTTTGTAAATTAAATCTTGATGGAAGTTATTTTTACCTTAATCTAACTCATGACATCCATGTGTCTGTATCTAAAGAAGGTAGTGGCTTGTGGAACACACAGGCTTCTGGGGGTGTGGTTCAGAGAGTATATGCAGAGAGAGATAGCTCTAAGACCGGATTTTATAAATCAGAATTCCAGCTCCTTCTTATGCTGTGTGCATTCTGTCCTCCTCAATACATACAGATCACAACAGTACCTTCTTAAGAAGGATATCATGAGGAGCAAATGTGTTAATATTCTGTCAGATTCTCCAGTTAAACAGCTAAAATTCTTATAAAATGGTCAAGTACACACTAGGTTTTTAACAAAAACTAACAACTGTAATTCACATAAAAGTCTGTCTGAAAATACATTCCATTTTACCAGGCATGAAAACGTATGCCTGTAATCTCAGCACTAGGGAGTCTAGGGTAGGATGAATAGTGTGTATCTGAAGCCACCTAAGGCTAAAGAGTGAGACCCTGCCAAAAAACAAAAACAAAAGGAAACACAACAGTACCTGTTTTATGTAAAGGCAACAGCATCAGGGGCCTTCATATCAGTTACTGGGGAGGCTGAGGCAGAAGGACCATGAGTTCTACAGCTGCATATAGAGCAAGTGCAAGTCTATACTGGACAACTCTGTCCAGTGGCTTGTTGTGTGAGCATTGCTAGGTTCAATCCTGAGACCAGATAGATCCTAACACGTGTATGAAGAATGAGCACATGCATAAGGAGTATTAACCCTGTCCTCTCTATGAAGTAAGTTCTTCACACATCCTTCAACAATCACTTGCCCATCTGTTTCCTTCCTCAGGTGTTCCTTGTGCCACAGTCACACATTCACTCCCCCAATCCATCAACATTATTATTTTGGGTTGATTCTGACAGCCAGATCTTTATTCCAAGCCATTTGTCAACTATGCGACACAGGACAGGCCATCTTCAGAGGTGAGAGCCAGGAGGAACAACAGTAGCTATTCCTGCGGTTTAAGGTTCTTTAAAGACAGTTGCTATTACTGCAATGTCCAGTTGAACGGTGATAAAGCTATGTCCTCCTTTATATACTAAAGCCCAAGGCAGCTAGAGTGAGAAAAGTACATTTTGTGGCTTCAAAACCTGTCAGGAATAGCAAAGAAGAGCCTGTGACGTGGTTCATATCAGAGCCTGGGAAAAGACCTTGCTTCAAGCAGAGCTATCACAATCCACAGAAAGGGGGAATCCACAACCCTCTATCTTCTAGCCACATCATGTAAAATGATGCACCCCACTGATGCATGCATCTGTCACCGGTCCTGTTTCCCAACCTTCACAAATGGCCGCACTAATTCTTACCCCAACAGACACTGAGTGTAGAGGATCGCCAGTTGCCAAGTAGTCGAAATGTCATGGTGAACACCTGTAAACACATACCTGTCTTTTCCTCCGCTTTAGTCTTGGCTTCAAAATAAACTGAGGGGGAGTAATGTTTATGCGTTGAAATTCTACAAGGAAATGAAAACAAACAGTGCGCTTTTTTTTTTCCAGACTTCTTTAATAGCAGGCAAATGTAACTAGTTCTTCCTTATAGTTAGCGAGTATATTAAGTAACCCTGTTAGGTTAGTCATAAATAAGTATCTAGTGGGTAAATACAACACACAAAAGTTCAATCCTACCTGTCCTGAGTCATGTCATTTTCATAGTCATACTATAAATGAAACACACTGTTTATTTACAACTTAACAACAATAAGTAGACAACCTGACTGTCCCGTCCATCACTAACCTTCTCTAGAGGCTGCAAAAGGAAAAGGAAAAATGGAAGCAACACAGCCCATTCTATATTAACGGAGGACACCAAAATGTTGACTTAGTTGCGCCCAACTCATAGGCAGTCTTCTCTAAGGCCTTCCTTGCTCTTGCAGGGCAATGGGACAGTCTGAGGCCCTCTAACTTGCAGGTTAGAGTCATGCACAAACTATTCAAGCATACAGATTTGTCTCTGGATTCTAGATTAGATGTGAAGAAGGACTTTCTATGAAGTGATGCAAATAGATGCAACTAAAAAAAAAAAAAAATCATCCTGAGTGAGGTAACCCAGACCCAGAAAGACACACATGGTGTGGACTGCCGTGTAAAAGTGGACATTCGCTGTTGTGTGGTTGCTCCCATACACACACGAGTATATGAGTAGTACAAATTTAACTCGGTGGATTATTGCTTTTTAAAAAATAACTTTTTAAAATAATAAGAGTGAGGAGGTAGGGGTTGATCTGGGAGGAGTCAGGGGGAGGACTGGGGGATGAACGTGATCAAAATATATTCTATGCGTTATGAAATTCTCAATGTATAAAAGCAATCTTAGGCACATTAATACCAGGTAAGTAGCTTCAGGACAATAAATATGCCTGTAAAGTGGAGTCAGAGTACGTAATGATGAAAGGATCAGTTCACCAAAAAGACAGAACACTTGTGCCAATCACAGATGAGCAAGCTCAGACATGAACCCCTGGTCTTGGGGCCTTCAAAGGACTGCAACTGACAGTTACAGCCATCGGTGGTGGCCATGCTGCTAAGCCATGTTCAGGCACTTGACCCTCAGAAATTGTGAAATAATAAATGTTTATCCACAACAACTTCTATACTAAAAATGGCTAACACAAACAGAAATTGTAAATGTCTTTAAATTGGGGGAGGGGGAGTTGTTCTTACACAGGTCCCTCTTTATTTGTAACCTCCCCGCCTTTCCACAAAAGGCCAGGGAGGCTGGAGGACACTCAACCACTGGTCTTTTCCTTCTCAATGACTACTTGGGGCCCAGTTGCAGGAATGTCCTCCAGAACAGCAGAGGTGGGATTAGGGGTGAAAAGTTTCTGAGAGCTCCCTCAGCCCAGGTTAGTTGAGTCTGTCGGTCTTCCTGTGGGGTTGCCATTCCCTCCAGAGCCTTCAGTCATCCCCGCAACTCTTCCATAAGGGTCCCCAACCTACGACCAGTGTTTGACTGTGGGTATGTGGATCTGTCTCAATCAGCTGCTAGGTAGAGCCTTTCAGAGGACAGTTATGCTAGGCTCTTGCCTTAGGTGTAACTATTTATTTTATCTTTTGTAATTCAGTATATGGGGACGGGGCTGAGGATTAGTTTTGTTTTGTTGTATTTGAAGCTAGAGATTAAACGAAGGCCTCATGCAAAACAGACAACCACAAACCCTAACTATATGAGGAAGCATGCTATGCTATTCCCACGGACTGGAAGACCTATTACTGCCCTGTTTATCCACAGTCAATATAAACATTTAATGTAATCTAATAAGAAGTTAAGAGGAATTATAGAAACTAACAAGTGGGTTCTAAAACCTGTATGAAAATGCAAAGGACCTAGAAGAGCTGAATTAATTTGAAAAGGGGGAAAACTGATAGAAATATGGTATCTGATTTCAAAATACAGAATAAGGTCACAGCAAACCAATAAATAAATAGATACATGATAGATAGATGGACAGACAGACAGACAATGGGTAGCTAAATGAACAGAGTCAAAGGAATACTTTATGACAATCCAAATAATTCAGTATTAACATATCTGACAAAGGCCCTTTACTCAACCTACATGATCATTTTGTTTTATTTTAGGCTGAGGTTAAATACAGAATAGGTAAGTCCTTCTACAGTGCAACGACTGAAAGAAAAAAAGACCACTATGTACTTGTATAGGGTATATGCATACCCTATGTATCACCAGTCAAAAACCTTGCAAATGCAAGCTCAATGCACAGCATCATGTTCACCAGAACGGCTGACAAACATGCATACTGCAGAAATTCCTCAGTATCTGGGACTCAAGTCTTGGAGCAATTCCTCCTGCCACATGGTGCTGATGTGAGCATATAATGACATGACTCCTCTGAAGAAACAACTCAACGACTTCTCATAAAACAAAGGTTTTCAAGGTAGAATCCTTAGATTAATAAAATTGGCATCTCTGGGGGACTTGCTGGAAATGAAATCTCAGAACTGACCCAGAAGAGGCCAGCAATGTGTGGCTGCCAGCAGGTACAGGCTGAAGTCTGATGACACTGAGGCCAAGCTACACATAAACCTTCCCAGGACATCCTTGGTTATCTACTAAAAGAAATAAAAACATGCTTCTACAAACATAGAAATAAAGGGGGAGGGGAAACAGGGAGTGAAAGAAAAAGAGAAGACTTATACAAAAATGTTCATGGTAGCTTATTAATAATAGCCTCAAACTGGAAAACACTGTGGCCATCAGCATAATTATTAAGAATTTACTATATTCATAAACTGGATAAATTCAACAAACTATTGCTACTTTTGATAACATAAACCTCATAGGCATATACTAAGCAAAAGAAACGAAATATAATATATAGTTCCCTATGTTGGAAGTCCTACTAAAGGCAAGACTAGTCCATAGGAAAAATAAGCAGAAAAGAAATCTCAGAGGTAGAAGCCAAGCTGGGGAAAGAGTACAAGGAAGAGGCTCAGTAATACGAACATTGTATCCCAGTAGGGATACACAGGGACATGGATACATTCAATAGGGCACACACGTCACACACAGGACTGGGCTTATGTCTTATGCACATAAGTTTCTATTATGTCAACTTGTTCACTGAAAACAAGATTATTTTTTTCTCCAAATTTGTTCTAAGGAACATTTGTCCTGAGAGACATGTCACAGAAGATAAAAGGAACTATAATCAAACTAATTGGCAAATACCTTATTACATTATTTCTATCCCTAAGAAATAGACAACAACAGGCAAGATGTAGGTGGTACTGGTGTCATAACACTGTTCAATTATAGTCAACCTAAAACCTAAAAAAACAAGCGAGCCACATGACCACATCTTGTTTTCTTCTTGTTTGTCATAGTAAATTATTAGCAATCTTGAAAGACAATTCCATTCTTAAAAATCGGCAGAGGCAACCTCTGCTTAGGAAGCTAGAAATGGGCTGAGCATAGAAGTTTACAGCCTCAAACCCAGCACTGAGGAGGCTGGGCCGGAAGGATCATGGCAAGTCTGAGGCCAAGGTGGGCTATAGAGTTGGACCCTACCAGAAAGAAAAGAAGAGAAAAAAAGAAAAGAAAGAGTACTAAGTCACTTCCACAGTCATCTGTGAAAAAGAACCCTGACCAAAGGTAAAAAAACAAAAAAAAGAACCTTGTAAGGTTACATTGTAGCGCTCCTATATTGAAGTCTTTGGTGGGGAATCTTTATTATTTTAAATATTAATCAACGCTGATTGCTTCCAGGAAGATCTATTACTCTGTAGTTTTATTTGAACACAGCCATTCAAGATTTATTTTGTTCCTATAAGTGGCATTATAAAGTTTCATGAAGTTGTTGAAAGCACAGTATGAGTCTTATAAAGTAGGAATGCCTGTGTGTTTGCCATCAGACTTTTTCTAAGTAGTGGATTCTTTTCCAAATCACGTTGTTTTGTATGCACGCTATAGCTGGGGCTCACATTGTCCTCACGTTGAGGTCAGAGGACAACTCAGAGTCAGTTCTCTGCAGTTGCCTTGTGGGTTCTGGGGACAGAAGTCAGATCACTGGGCTTGTATGGTAAATGCCATTACCCACTGAGCAATCTCAATGACCTCCAAAATAGTGAATTCCACCAAATGGGACTTTCTATCCCTTTACCAAAGTAGAAAGCGTTCGCTCCTCTCTAGGGGAACTGCAGGAGGCCAATGAGTTACAACCTCATTCTAGAGAGAAAGGAACATTAGAATCTAACGTTCACTTCATTTTCTAACAAGATGGTATAAACTAATATACTATAATAACTGCTTTTTATAACAGTAGCTTTAGATTTGCTCTTAGCCTGGTCACCTTTTCATGGTTTCCTGTGACTTTCTCATAGCAATCTTTCTAAGTATCATAATTCTTGTCCTTTAATAGCTAGCTGTGGGACCCTAGAAAACCAAACACGATGAACCTCTATTTCTTTATCTACAAAGGCAAAACCAAACAAACACACAAAGAAATGAGTTATAGTACCATACAAAGCTATTGCAAAAACTAAATTAATTAAAAGGAGCAAAAGACAGATTCTGTCCCTTCCATAATCAAAGTTCCACAAACATGGGGTTCTAGCACCAAGGGCGGCTCTGCTTGTCACATGACATGCGGATGTACCTCTCTAATCAACATTTATAGAGATTAACTTATAGAGATTAAACAAAAATGAGAGGAAACTTTCACAAGTAGCACACAAAAATATAAAATGTTAAACTATAGCAGCTATTGCATTTCATGCTAGAACAAAGAAGGATGGAGAAACAGCACATGCGGAGATGACTCATGCTTGTGTTCACAAAACCATCACTTCATCACCAGGGGGATTTCCACATCGGTTACCATCCTTACAAACATCTCTTCTAGTTCCTTACATTGTGTCTTAATTTTTTAAGTGTTCCTTCTGTGTGCTTAACCATATCTTTCTGAACTTCTCAGTTATAAATGGCTAGTTTGTATTATATCCTTTCCCTTCAGTACAACTTGGCAGTCCCTCTAAAATGTCATGAGCAATTGTCATTTCTTATCTAGCATATATAGTGGTTCTAAAGTAGTAACTGAATTACTGGGTTGCCTTTTTAAAATTCCCAATATAAATACCGTACCAGACGGAAGGTCATCCAAGGGAAACTCAAACTGTCTGGATTTGTACACGGAGTGACAACGAGACTCCTCCTGAAAGAGCACACAGGGCAGAGATTAAGCACACGGGAAGCAAGTATCCTCAGCTTCAGGCAATCATCGCTGGAGAAACTAGGACCTAAGAGAACCGTAGCTTGACTCCAAGCTCTCCAGGTTTGTGAGAGGCCATGAGCCCTGACTGCATGAGCCCCCATGACAAGTGCATTCCTCTAGCACTACAGTCACCAATTACAACCACAGTGCCTCCTGGGCAGAGGAGCCAAAGAGGCAGTCATGGAAAATAAATGAATGGACCTATTTCCCCAAGGGGATGTGAGGCACCTAGGAAAATGGGTTGATGACTGGCTTCTTTCCCAGATCCCTGCCCCAACTTTAAAAGCCACATAGCTCCAGTAGGCAGAGTGCAGAGCTACCAGTCTTCCTGTGGACTATGAGCAAGATGACAGACACAAGTGATGCCCAGAATCCAGACATAGCTGGTTCTAGAAGGCAAGCGAAAAATGAAACACCTTTCCTTCTAAGAAAAATTATTAAACAGTCAAATAATTTCATGTGGCTGCATCTAAGCACTAAAAGATTAGGATGTCATAGTATGTAAGGTATGTAGTGACCTCTAAAATGTCAGTGTCATGCACAGTGATAGACCTGTCCTAGTAGGTACACCGGTCAGATGGTTTCCCCAACAGGGTTGTTTAACAGGTAGCAAAACAATGCATATTCCTGGAAATTACCTCCTCTGTCAATGCTTGGCCAACATTTCATGAAATGAGGAACTTCATTTGTATATGCAAAGGAAGGATTAAAGACTACATTGTTTCCCTACAGTCTATCATATCTGATCTTAGCCAAAGACCAACAAAGCTACTAGAGTCTAAATGTTAACTCAATCCTTTCCTATTTTGTACCAAATAAATGTATCAACTCCTAGAAGAAGATCATTAAGAAGTCCTGGGTTTCTGTAAACTTCACTGTCATTGAGCTTTGAAAGCAACATGCAATGTAGAAAAGTGTGGGATCTAGAAAAGACAGAGGTGAAAATCACACATCTGCGGCTCTTGTCTGTTATGGATTGAATGTACGTATCACATCCCAGACTCATAGCAACAGATTGATGTTGATGTTGATGGCTGTTAGGTCATGTCATTATACCTGCTTATAAGAAAACAGAAAATGTTAAATGTTAATGTTAATGTTAAATAAGGCTGAGAGGGTAGCACCCAAGTCCAATATGGCTGACGTCCTCATATGGTGAGGAAGAGATGATTAGAAATCTCTCTCTTGGGCTGGCGAGATGGCTCAGCAGGTAAGAGCACTGACTGCTTTGACAAAGGTCCTGAGTTCAAATCCCAGCAACCACATGGTGGCTCACAACCGCCTGTAATCTCGTAATGAGGTCTGACACCCTCTTCTGGCGCATCTAAAGCTATGGTACTTATGTATAATAATAAATAAATCTTAAAAAAAAAAGAAATCTCTCTCTTGCTAGTAAAAGTACATCAGGACTGGAACTGCCTGCCACCCAAGGAGAGAGCCCACAGGACACCAACTCTACTGGCATCTGGATGTGTAATGTCACAGCCTACAGAATATGGAGAAAATACTTTCTGTTATATAAGCCACATACATAATCTATGATATTTAGTGTAATTTTCTAAAGTAAGGCACAGCAGAGAGAAGTGTGGCTTCAGAACTCACTTCAGGGAAAGTATTTCCAGCATAATTGAGTCAGGGCAAGAAAACATAAAAACATAAAAAGCTTAATTTGCTTCAGTGTCTCTGACTCTTTCTGTGTGTGTGTGTGTGTGTGTGTGTGTGTGTAATCCTGTCCCTAACAATATAAAAATATAAAGAGGGTGGAAAGAAGAGAAAAGACAAATAAAGGTCTCTGCACCGATACCGACATTCGCACTGCAAAGAGAGCACTTACTTGAGACTTCTCATTTTCTTCTGGCTCAATGAGATATGTGTGGTTCCCATCATAGAACATCCCACTGCCAAGTATAAAAAAATAATTAGACATAGCTATCAAGTCTCATCCAGAGCAAGATCATTTTAGGGTCAGCAGCACAGGAAGAGTTTCATTCAGTGTCTGTTTCTCAGACCTATCCATCACTATCCATCATCACCAGATATGTGGCACCTCACACAGGCATTGCACACACACACACACGCACACACACACACACACACACACACACACACTTCTGCAAAGCAACATCTCCCCACAGCCAGACAATCCCATCCCGACCTCCATGCCCTTCTGTGTTTTCTAGATGCTTTCCATTGTTCTTCTAATATGGAATCCTGAGACTTACTATATAAAAGTGACCCTAGAGTATCTGTGAAACTGTGGGCCTTGAAGAATCCTCTTCTGATTTCTAGGCTGGGGGTCTGGAAGCCATATTTAAAACAAATCCCAGGTCTGGGTGCAGGCATATTCCTTTAATCCTAGTTTGCTCTGTTTGTTCTGCCTCAGACATTAAAGCAAGTCTCAGATGCTGGGTGCCGTAACTAAGCTTGCAATCTCAAGCATGTAAAGGTGGCAGCAAGAAGATCAGAGGTTCCAAGCTGACCTGGGCAAATTCATGAGCTCCCGTCCCCAAATCAAATGTTGAAAAGAACAGCAGGTAAGGATACAGCTTGGTGGTTGAGCATTTGCCTAACATACACAGATATATAGTCCTGGGAGAAAAGCAACAAAGCCCACAATAACAAATACTACGTAGATGATGCAGATGACACAGGCTGCCTGAGGTTACACCAACAATGGCCTCCTGCCACACACCTGGTAATCAGAGTAAGAACACTTCAGCAACTTGCTCTGAACTAAATCTTCCCACAACAGCATGAGGGAGAAGCAGTGACCATCTTCACTGTGCAGGAGAGAGACTGAAGTAACCCTCCTAGATTCAATAACGCATATAAAAGAGGCAAGGAGCAGTGCATTCTGGGTGCATGAACTGATCATCTGCGATCTGAGACCAGCTTCATTCATTCACTCAGTGAAAGAACTGACAGCGGGTCAGCAATGCACAGCTGCTGCTGATAAAGATATGGGATAGTAAACAAAACAAGCCAATTTTCTGTCCTCCTTTTAGGGAGGATACAAAAATAAACACATAATAAAGAAAGAAATATAAATTAGGTGAACGTGAACGTTAAGGTTAATAATTATCACTACAAGACTGGGTGTGGGAAAGCTGAAAGGGAGAGTTATTGGTTTTTCCTATGAGTTCAGGGCAGGGTTTCACTAGAACAACCACCTACCTACACTTGTACAAAGGGCATTTCAGATGCTATCAGGTAAAAAAAATAAAAAAGTCTCGGCATGATCCAGGAACAGGAAGAAGGCAATGGCAGTGAGATTAGAATGGACAGGGGCAGAGTAATAGAAAAATGTGGTCAGAGGCCTGGTGGACATAGCAGATTGTCTCTTCTGAGGGCCTTGGCTGTTACTCAGTGAGATGAGAAGATCACCATGAAGGACTCTAAGCAGAGGAAATGTCCTCTCCCTGTTTTGCTTTATTTGTTTATTGAGACAGAATGTCAATCTTTCCTCGGGGTTGGCTTTAAATTAAGAGCAATCTTTCTGCCTCTGCCTCTCTCTGTGTGTCTTGGCCTCTCTGCCTCTCTGCCTCTCTGCCTCTCTGCCTCTCTGCCTCTCTGCCTCTCTGCCTCTCTGCCTCTCTGCCTCTCTGCCTCTGCCTCCCAAGGGCTAGAACTGCAGGCATGGGCCCTTATGCTTGATTTAAAATAATTACCCCAGCCACTGTGCTATAATACTCTTTACAATAGTGAGGCTAAAAGCAGGGATTACTAGGATGGGATTATTAGAATAATCCAAGAGAAAGAAGATGGTGGTGAGACAGAAGTGGTGAGAACTGGCCAAATTCTAGAGGGGTATGTAGTGGTGTGTGTGTGTGTGTGTGTGTGTGTGTGTGTCTATGTCTGTGTGGGTATGTGTCTATGTGTGTGTCAGTGTGTGGAGTGTTGGTCTGTGTGTCTATATGTCTGTGTCTATGTGTCTATGTGTATGTACTTGTATGGTATGTGCATATTTCTTTTCACTGTTGAGGATGCCAATCCAGGGCTTTACAGGCTAAGTATATGTTATATCACTGAGCCACATGCCCAGCCTAGGTATTTTTTGAAAGGAGAAACAACAGGGTTTGTTGAGATGCTTGATGCAGACTTTGCCAGTAAGATATCAACAAGGAATCCAAGGTTTGACCTGAGCATTATAAAGACAGCATTGACATTAAACAAAATAACAGCAGCTTCAGAAGAAGCAGTGGGTAGCCCCAACAGGCAGAAGCCAGGTCGGAGGGCACAAATCAAGCGCAGCGTGTGACCTCTGACATTGGAGGGGACTATCTGCTATTTAGAAGTCCTATAAAGGGAGTTCCTTAGTGTTGTTTTATGGCTGTGAAGAGACCCATGACCAAGGCAACATATAGAAGAAAGCATTTAATCAGCAGCTGGCTTACAGCCTCAGAGAGTGAATCCATGATCATCACAGCGGGAAGCTTGGCAACAGGCAGGCATGGTGTAGCTGAGAGCTAAATCCTGATCCTCCAGCAGCAGGCAGGGGAGAGGAAGACTGGGCCTGGCATGAGGCCCACCCCAAGTGACACACCTCTTTCAACAAGGTGACAGCTAATCCTTCCCTAACAGTTCCACCGACTAGGGGCAAAGCATACAAATATGTGAGCCTATGGAGGTGTTCTCATACCAACCACCACAGGAGCATTTGAAGTGCATACGGTATCATCTCCCATTCAGAAAGCTCCTAACACCACTGCAGTTAGAATACAGTGTTTCTATTAAAACCAGGTGCCTCATGGCGCTACAGATACTGATCTCATTCAGGTACCTAAGGGTACAGAACTGTGATTCTTAGATTAATTTTTCAGTTTAGGGTAAAAATGCTCACATCATAGCCAAATGGTCAGACATAGAATATTGTTTGTCTCTCATTAGTGATGTTATAAAATCTCCTCATTTGCCTGAGCTATTCTCATAATGGTTTCCAGGTCTGACTCCATTTAAATTCCTTTGTTCCTACTGGGACAGCTTCCACTAGTTTTAAATTCTCAGATATCAACTAGAATAACTATGCTCATGTCTGCTCAGCTTTCAAATATAAATGCACTTTCTGAATTTGGAGGACATTGAATTTGGAATTTAAAGATAAACAGATGCAGTCAGGAAGAATACACTATAAGATCTGATAATACAGGGGGCACCTCTCTAAACAGGCCAAATAGAACAAACATTCTTCTGTCTACCCCCGCTCAGAACTGGCCAGATCCATCCAGAACATTATATAACCATTAACCTTTGTCAATTAGATTGTTTCATTTACAGCGTTAACTACCTGTCATAGTTTTCGTGAACTTGGCATAAAACAAGACCTACTCAGAAAGTGGGGATTTTCTTTGAACTATGTTTATTAGATTGGCCTGGAGACATGCCTATGGGGCATTTTCTTGAATAGTGATTGACATGGAGTGGCCCAGCTTACTGTAGGCAGTACCACCCATGAGCAGACAGGGCTAGGTTGAATAAGAAAGCAGGCTTAGCAAAGCTGGGAGATTAACCCAGAAAAGAGCACTCCTCCATAGCTCTGGTTCCTGCCTTGTGTCCC
Organism: Mus minutoides; assembly: GCA_902729485.2. Lineage (NCBI taxonomy): Eukaryota > Metazoa > Chordata > Mammalia > Rodentia > Muridae > Mus > Mus minutoides. Next base: position 14,385 of record CACVCL010022195.1, on the reverse strand, counting down.
TGCTCTGACTTTCCTTTATGATGGATGGTTGGACTACAGCCTTTAAGCTGAAACAAACCCTTTCCTCTCCAAGTTGCTTTTGGTCAGTGTTTCTTCAGAGCAACAGTAAGCAAACTAGAATACTGTCGAATGGGGAAATCAGGTTTTTCCCCATTTGTTTTTGACATGTGTTCTGTAAGGAAGCATCATGAAGTGAAAAAAATTCTGAAATTACTTGTACTTAGAAAATTCTGATTCATCATAACATGCTGTTACTAATACCATCGTCATCATCATCCAGCTGTTTCATTTGCTTTGAGGTATGATGCCTTTATATTAAGCAAAAATTGTACATACGGTAAGCCTATAACAATTAGACCGTGTAGCTAGAACCACGTCATTATGAAACAGTTGGGCTACTAGTAAGCTGAATCAAAATAAGAGGAAAAGACAGCAGTCATTCTCACAGATCTCCACCAGAGGGCAATAAACTTATATTTGATTTCTTTTTTTTTTTTTTTAAGATTCCCATAGTCAAAAGATTTTGTCATAACATCAAACATATATGGATCAAAATATTGCCTCTTCATCCTTAGAATTTGTACAGAAGTACCTTGTAGACTCTAGGAAGAAGGCTTACTAAGCTGATTTTCCCATTTTGTGTGCTTCAATTAAATGCAGTAAATCAGAAACAAGAAAGAAAAAAAAAACCCTGTATATACTGGGTCATTTATAAAGGATGAATTATGCATGACGTAACAAGGCTTTTACCTAACTATTATAACTTAGATAGCCATCTCTTTTAATGCTCAGCAGTATACCTCCAAAAAGCAATTTTGTTCAGAAATAAAACCATGATGATAATAGTTCTTCAACAACAAAAAGTACAAAATATGCTTATACCATCTAAGAAAGCCCAAGCACTGTTGTACACAATTCTATCAGTACTTGTCGATACATCATAAAATTTCTACTAATTTCATTTAGCTTACTTTTAAGTGATAGAGTGTTTAAAGGGAGATATAAAACAGAGTAAAAGCAACTGAGGCAGGATCCTGAAAAGTGTTGTTCTTGCTTTCCTTAAATGCCAGCGGCAGGGTAGAACTCAGCTGTTGTTCTTACATTCCCATGCCTAGGAGAGCCATGAAAGGGATTTACACCACCCTCCGGGTTCTCACAGCATCCTATCCACTGAGAAACGGAGAAGCACACTGAAAAGCAGTGAGCATGATGCTCACACTGGGACTTGGCTGAAATTTGTAAAGGAGAAATGGAGAAAGGGTTCTTGTTTTTACATCACTCTTCTGTCTAACGCCTATTTGGTGTCATAAATGTGAGCAAAAACACTATCCCTAGCTGTCAACTATGCTATATTGAGATTAGCTATACCAGTTTTACTATGAAAAGGATTTCAACAAGTCTTTCATCTGGTAGGAAATTCAAGGCCCTCATACAATAAGCAAAGGTGCCATAACTGTAATAATCTTTACTCAAGCGACATAGGTAAAGTAAATATCCATTGAATTTCTCATGAGAAGCACCAGGAAGCTTTGCACTATACAGGCACACAGCCTCCCTCCTCTGATCATTTTCTCAGCCTGGCAGTCTCTCTGTCTACCTGTGTAACATACCTCTTCCCAGAGACTGGCCAGAAGTGTCTGTCACTTGGGCCACTAGCCAGACTCTCCAGCCTATCTCATTCATTTGCCATTGTAGATTTAAGATCTAACTCCCACTGGAAGTTTCTCTCAAAGTCTGCCACAGGGCCCACTCTACCTGTGGCAGGTGACGCACCTTTGGAGCCCTCACGCTCCAAAGTGACAATCCTCAGCTTCTATTTTGCCCTGGTATAATTTTTTTTCCTTTCTCAATGAAGACAAATATCCTTATCCTAGTCCACAAAAGGAACCCAGGCTACATTTGCCCTGTCCACCACACTGAGGTCTCAGGACTTACACATGCTGAAATTGCCTTAACATTCCTAGTGCCTGGTCCACAGCAGAGTCCCTCCCAGTGACAGGTGACATGAAAAGGCTACATTTCTAACTCACTACAAAAACTATATACTAACAAAACTTAAAAGTAATTAAGTCTTAGCTTACTGTGTTCAAAATAAAATTAAGACCAAAAAAGACATAACAAGCCAGAAGGAAGTGATTTAGTCTAAATAGAATGCTTTGGGGTGGATTTTATTGGTTCTCAAGAGGCCATAAAACAAGGAGAAATGGCCCATTGGCACCACCCTCATGAACAGGATAGAGTGAGGTTCATGCAGATGTTTACCAGTTTTTTGTTCAAAGGGCCATGGATTTTCATCTACTAAGTTAAACTAAGGAAAAGTGGGAAGTTGAATCGGTTATGGGGGGGTGCTAGTCACCCCAAGAACAGAAAACAAAGTTATCCAAGCCTTTACTGTCTGGATCTAGATGAAACTAGAAAAAATGACTCAAGTACCACTGTATGGCAGCATATGTTCAAAGCCTCTGGCTTCTGAAACGCTAAGACGCTTTTACTAGAACATTAAACATAAAGAAAAGCTATTGAAATAGCAAATGTATAAATAATTTATGTGGCACTTACTGGAGTCCGTGGCATGTTGACAGGGCAACAAATGAGACAGGGTTTCCTCGGATCTGGCCCTGGTAATAACAGTGTTCTCCTCCCTGGAGAGAGAAAGAGAGGAATGAGTGTGGCCAGCCAGGGACACCTGCCACGTTGTCTCTACAGAAGAGAACTCACGCCTCACCTCTATATAGGATGCTTTGCCCAGCGTTCATCACCTAGATTAGCTCTATCCAGTCACTTCCAACAGGATGCTTCATAAATGTGCCTACTGAGCACACGCCAAAGCATGAGACACAGGAATAAAGACGGACTCACTTTGCTTTTATGCAGCTGCTACCAGAGGAGCCAAGAAACCAACACTGAGAAAAGTGAGTAGCCCTTGCACCAGGATAGGTTTAATAATCCATCTCCCAGTTCTGAGTGATAAAATTCTGAGCAACACGGAAGTGGCAATTTAACATTCAGCTGAACAGAAAGAACCTGGAAGCATTTGATAGTCATCAGATTCTTGGGATGCAGAGAAATATCTGGTTTTGTGGTGTTCTTGTTTAAGTTTATCTATCGAGTTCCTTCTCAAACTGGGAGTTGCTTTCCTGGTAAGCAGACTCGGGGTAAAGGTTAAAACAGTTAGATTTCTTCTGCAACTAGTCATATCAACTGGATTCAACTAAGAAGCATCCTATGGTGTTGACTTTAAATACTGGATGCTTCTTAGAAGTACAGGTCTCTTGCCCCAGCAGACTTACCAACCACATCAGATTCTGCATTTTAACACAGTCTGTAATGATTTATATGCATATAAAAGTTTGAAATGCTCTGCTCTAAATCACTTCTCCCATTCTCCCACTAATTTATTTATTCAGCATCAGAGAGCCTCTCATTAAATTAATATTCCGAGATTTTTAAAAAGAGTGAAACAGGAAAGACTGATGGAATGGGTAATTGAAGCAGAAAACGTCACCAGCTTTAGTCTTCCTTAAAAACTAACCCTACTTACAATACCCAGCGCTTGGCAAGGGAAGAGGGAAGAATGAGAAGACACGGGGGATAGCGGGACCCCCTATGCTCATGAGAAACCCTCACAGTATCAAGGAGCACTCAGTCTCCTTATTTACCAAACAGAGATGATTATCTTGATGAGTGTTGTGAGAGTAACTGAGCTAATACACACAAAGAGTTTAGAATATGTTTTGCCATGATAAGCATGCAGAGTGCGTTGTCATTACTGTTACTGTTTCCTATTGATTTACACACATAATCCCATTAAATTCTAATATCAATCTTAAAAGAAACATAACAACCTCTATACTATCTAGAAGGCAATAACTTTTTCTTTCTGAGATTATAATATAATTACATGATTTTCCTATCCCCTTAGGAAACCTCCTATATACAGACACTCCTTGCTCTCTTTCAAAGCTCTGGCCTCTTTTTTATTTTATTGATTGCTTTTACAGGCATATGTGTATCTGTAGATACATATATATTCCTAAATACTGCCTTCTTAGTCTGTATAATATTACTTGTATCTATATTTTCAAGGCTGACCACTTAGGATTGGAAAGTCACTTGGTGCTATCCAGTTGCACTCTCTGGGGAAGACTCTTTCTCCTACTTTCAGCATTCCTTGGTTGCCCGTGATTCTTTGTATAGGATTGAGGCCTTGTGGGCTTATCCCTGCTGACTTGGATATGTCTACTCATGTTACCCTTGTTCAGCTCATAGTTAGCATTCATGTTGGTGAGTCTGTATGGGTTTAGCTTCTAACACTACTGTAAAAAAACAATCTCACAGAAAACTCTGATCCTCTGGCTCTTTAAAAACCTTTCCACAGAGTACCCTGAGCCTTGGATGCAGGTGTGTTTTGTATCCATGGGGACTTGGCCCCAGCGCTATGCATTCTGAAAGGCTCTATATTCTAAGATTCAAGGCTGCCTACCCTTCCTTGAATGTGCCAATTAGAGATGCAAACTTTGGATGAAAACAAATGCTGTATTCTTTTTCTAACACGACTTAGGAGTTGGAGCTACATCTGTGATTTAAGTACTCCAAGTCTAAGCTTTCTCCTAGACTGACTTAATTCACATTTTTTCTTTTATCTTACTCTATTCCTTTTAGGGATGAGTATAAATATTCTCCACTGAACTATGAGAATGGTGAAGTATCTATAGAGTCCATTAAAACTGAGATAGTAAATACATGATTCAGATAGTTCTTATTTTCAGGACATATCTGATTATATCAGAAATCAGAACACTAGCTTTACACAGACCATATAAAAAGGTTGATGAGTGGCCAGTACAGATAGAGAAGGCTCTGTTTAAAGTGTTTCTTCCAACTCAACTGTGACCAATCCAGATTTTCCCCCTCAGAGGTCTCAGAAGTCAACAGTAACCCATGAGGAGAGATGAAATCAAAAGGATGAAAAGGAAGATAATCACAATAATTATGATGTCAGATTAGAAAAGAGCAGAACTCAGCAGTCATGATTTGAGGATATATGCTAGTGGAATAAGCTACCAGAAATATTTTATAAGCTATTAAAGTTTCTTTTAAATGCCTACTCTAAAATCATGTCATTATATAATTATAAGAAGGACAAATAATTTATATTTTTAAAGAACATCCCTCTACTACATTGGGGGAATGTTAGATGATTAGATAACAGAAAACAATCTTCCATTAATTTCCAGTTCAGAAAAAAATAGGAGTCGATCCAAAAACGGCATCGGATCAGAGCCTGTGCACAAAAGTCTAACACTGCCAATGCAAAGAGGAGCTCAGTATGGTTGACTAGCTGCTGAATGTTTCCATGACACTTCAAAAGAAGCATAGACAGGGGTGAGAGAGACCTCCTCAGCCTCTGCTATTACAGTGCAATTTATAAGGCACTACAGTTGGTAGCATATGTAACTCTTCCAGATAGTGGCAAAAAGTTATCTTAGTGTTATAAATTTTTCAGATGTTATTTACCATAAGTTAATAACCACTTATATGAGGAAGCGAGGGAAGCAGGAGGGGTGGCTCAGGGGTTAGAAGCACTGATTGCTGTAGCAGACAACTGTGTTCAATTCCCAGCGCCTGTAACTCTGCTTCCAGGAGAGCTGTATCCTCTTCTTGTCACTGGAAACAGTGCATGCACATGATCTACAGACATACTTGCAGGTGAAACACCAATAAACTTATATATAAATGAATAAATATATAAATAAGTAAAGTAATAAAGTTCATTTTCTTTTAATGTATATGATAATATGTATTATTCCAAAGGACTTTAATGTCAATAAAGTATCTTTGTTCATTTATATTAATATAAATGACCAAGTTAATCAATTTTACATTTTAAGAATTATCTTGCCTATTATTTTTTATACATTTAGGATGAACATTCTAAGAATTTATACTATTTATGGTAAAGAATAAAATTACATTTCTCACACACACTGTGGAAGCCATACTCATCTCCAATAAGTAAAACTACCTTTTTGAAAGAATTGGTGCATCATATTAGGAACATACTGTGTTTACAAATTATCTCTATAAAGTTTAAATTTTAACATCAATCTTAAAAGAAATGCTGTAATCCCTATACTGCTTGCAAATATGCATGTTTTCCCTTGTATCTGAATGTTAACTTTTAATCTTTTGATATGTGTGCTACTCTCCAAATAATTACAGAGGTTAGGCACACAGTAAGGGACCTGAGAGGAGGGGAGGGTCTTCCAAGGGAGGGAAATAGAACACAGGGCTATGAAGAGATATAGGGGAAATTAGAATAAGAGCAATGAAGGAAAAAGGGATGGGAGAGTAGGGTGAAGGAGGAATTGGGGGAGGGGGAGAAACAACTAAAACTAAAAGGCTTTTGAAAAAAACATATAGAAACCTCCTATTATAGAAGCTCCCTAAAACATATACATAAGTGAAAGAATGCACCAACTAGCTATCTTATACCACAAAGTAAAACTTCTAACACAACATACACACTCACACACACACACATACACACTCACACACACACACACACACACACACACACACACCAATGACAACAACAACAACAAAAAACAAACAAAAAAAACAATGGGTTTTATCTTATTGAGTTGAGGGCCAAAAAAGTCCAAGGATGCTACCCCCCCCCCCAAATCAAAGGATATTGCCAAAGCTATTGGTTGCTTTCCACAACCTGATGGTAAGACACTATTGCTGAAAACAATACTTATTTATGTCATCAAACATGGAGAAGTTGAGCTGGTACCCACTAGAAGCTCTACCCCAGCTGACTAGCATTCATCGTACCTGAAGGTATCCTGCATACTACCAGAGGAGAAAAGTCACCACTGATATCACTCAGCTAACTACACACTCTGTAGCCTGCACCAGTAACCAATCTGTAAGAAATACTGATGCAATAAGGGTACAAATGTTATGGGATTAACCAACCACTTTCTCATTGAATTAAACGATATAACCAAACTCCATTAGTTTGAACCCATACCTGACATTGTTAAAGTGGCCAAAATCCCGAGACTAAATAAGTCATGGACCTAGGGGAAAACCTAATACTATTATCCTGTTAAAAAGACAGAGTAATAAAATAACTCCTAACATCATATTGTTATACCCACAGATCAGTGCATCACTCAACTAGAAGTATAGTGTGACTAAAAAAAGAAAGCCACAATTGGATACTATGCAGACACTAGAGACTTTGAATTACTGGGTCCTAAATGGGATGTCTTCAACAAACATCTCCCCTCAAGGCTCGGGGATCTATGCAGAAGAGGAGACAGAAAGAGTGTAAGCAACAGAGGTAACAGATGCCTTCCAGACACAACAGGACTGATGAACATATAAACTCAGAGACTGTGGCAAGATTCATAAGGCCTGCACAAGTTCCAGCCAAAAGGGGTCGCAACACTGAGACGGGAAGTGGACACAAAGTCTCACCCCTAAATAAGAAGCTCTTTGTAATTGATGATACCTGCTGTCAAAGGTAAAAACTATTTTTTTCCAATGGAGTGTCACTAGGAATATCAACCACACTTCAGGGCAGGGCCCATGTCCAGGAGTAGAAGGACAGTACAAAATGAACTTGTAATATTATTTATATTCATGTGTGTGTGTGTGTGTGTGTGTGTGTGTGTGTGTGTGTGTGTGGTAGGTGCTTATCATTTGTCAGTACATATTCTTTCAATGATGGCATGATATTCCATTATGGGATCAGTAATAGTTCATTACAGTCCTGCCTTAACATACAGTTGGATAAAGTTTTGCTATTGAAAGCAATAATGCAGCCTACACCATTTCATGTATTTGTATGTCCTCATGACAGTTAACATAGAGTTAACAAATGGCCTAGTCGGCCAAACATCAGACGAGTTTTAAATTTTAATAAACTAGAGAGACATTTTACTTTCATCCGTTCATATATCTGCTTTATCCTATGTACTGTAATTGATGCTAAGAAACTGCACTACTTAAAAGTTATGTGTTTTAGATCAGCAAGATGGCATGGGGAAAGGCATGGGCTGCCAAACCTGAGAACCCAGGTTGAATTCCCAGGACCCATAAAGTGTAAGGAGAGAACCAATGCCTAAAAGTTATCCTCTGATTTCCATACCCAAGCTATGGTGTGTGCCTGTGTGTACACTCAATTAGAATCACAAGTGTCAAAAGCACTCACTGACTTCACATCAACTTTCTCAAGTCTAACCCAGTGTGAAGTTTCTCCAGACCTTCATGTGACTCTAAGGAACCAGCTTCTATGGAAGTATTATATATCATATACAATAATCTAAGTCAGATGTTGCAGGAAGGAGAAATTCCAGTGTCTCCTCACAGAGATGGGCAATTTGCCTGCCAGTCATAGCGCTATTTCTTACTGTTATTTGTTCAAGAAATAACCACTGTGCTTCAAACTTACTTTATACTGTTTGATACACAAACAGTCATAATAGTGCAGATGTTTAGATTTAACTAATTAATACTATTTAAAAGAAAATCTGAATCTTTATGACTATTTATTGCTTTATTTGGATAAAAAATAATTGAAATTTTTATTGTAGGAAATTCAAAACAACCATTTATTTACGAAATTTAAAGTTGTACCGATACTTTTATTAGTCCACACAATCTCAAAAGAAAAAGACAACTCATTATAAACAACTTGAGATGATAACCTGAAAGGAATTTATGTGACCTGGGTTAGAAAAGGACAAAAACACAAAGCAGGAAACCCACTGAACAGAGCACCAGCATCACAGCCATTTGCCCCCTGGGTCTTCAAATGGAAATGCAGTAACTTTTCCAGCTGCAAAGGGGCCACTGCTTTTGAAATATACATTCTCCAAAAGCTATTTCAGACAGCTTCTAACTATTCCCCGCTAATTTCTAGATACTGTAATTTTTAAATCTTATTTTTTTTCTTCCTGCATGCCTGTTTCTGTCTTATTTAATCAGGCAGACTATGTCTTTTTCAGATAAGTATATGCTTGATATACATTCATCATCCCAAGCATTCTTTTAAAGAGAGACACGCTCTGAATCTCAGGTTGCTCATCAATAAAACAGGCATCTAGCTACTTAAGAAACCCCTCCAGGGGATTCTAAAACATAGCAAGATGAAGTTTATAAAAATGTGTGTGTGTGTGTGTGTGTGTCTGTGTGTGTCTGTGTGTCTGTGTGTGTACATGGGGAGGGGGAGGAAAGGAGGAAAAGGGAAAGGAAGGGGAAAAGAGAGGGAGAGAGGAGGAGAGGAGAGGAGAGGAGAGAGAGAGAGGGAAACAGAGGGAGAGAGGGAAAGGGGAGGGGAGAGAGATCATGCGGAAGTGCTGAGGAATCCAGTCTGGTCACATTTCCCAGTGAGGGATGCTGAAGTGTCCCTTGAGGTATGAATCTCATTCTTTGTTATGACTAATTCAAAAGCCAGATGTGCTTTTGGAATCTCAGCACTTAGCAGTACAAAAGCATGAGGATTAAAAGTTCCAGGCCAGCCTGAACTATATAGAAAGGACCAGTATCAAATGAGACAGAGATAGAGAAAGGAAGGGGGAATGAAGAGAAGGAAGGAAAGAGGGAATGAGACGAGGAGAGGGAGGGAGAGATAAAATACTATTGTTTAGAATGAAGATTTTAAAATATATTTTTAATGACTTTTGGTCCACAGGACTGGCCTCAAGATTTTGTATATGCTATATCTCTGGTCTGCAGTAATTTAATAGTTACATATTGATTACACAACATCTGCATCACGATTACATGCAGCCATCATCAGTCAAGGACAGCTAATATACAAAATTTATAAGAAACTCAAAGGGAAAAATAACTAGAGTTCGAGAAAACAAATAAGCCAATTAAGAAGGGGGTACGAAGAATCTCAAAAGAGGTAACTCAAAGGCTGAGAAACACTTAACTGTTCAATATCCTTAGTCATCAGGAAAAACAAATCAAAACTTCTTTGAAATTTCATCTTATACCCATCAGAATGGATAAGATCAATAAAACAAATGACAGCTCATGCTGGAAAGGAAATGGAGTGAGGAATCACACATGCATTGCTACTGGGAGGACAAACTTGTACAGTCACTATGGAAACCAGTGTGGCGGATTCCCATCTTTCTAGGAATCGATCCTCCTCCAGATCCAGCTATACTACTCCCGGGCACAGACCCAAAGGACACTTTATCCTACCATGGACACATTTGCTCAACTATGTTCACTGATGCTCTAGAACAGCCAGAAATTACAAACAACCCAGATGTCCCTCAACAGATGAATTGGTGAAGAAAATGTGGTATGTTACACATTGGAATAATAGCCATTTAAAAAAAAATAGACATCATGAAATTTACAGGTAAATAAATGAAACTAGAGAAAAGTCATCGTGAGTGTATACATATGTATATATGGGATGTGTTCACTTACATTTGGATATTAGCTGTTAAACCAATGATAACCAAGTTACAATCTGTAGAACCACAGAGGGTAAGTCTACAGTAACAGACTGGGGGGTGGACAAATAGATCTCACTAGGAAAAGGAAATAGAATAGTTATGGGTGGATATGGGGGCAACTAAAATTGAGGAAGGCAAGAGAGGAGGGGGATGAGGGAGGGAATATGGGGAGACACAGCTAAAACTGAGAGCCACTTAAGGGTGGCATGAAAACCTAATATAGGAGAAGCTTTACAAAATATATAAATATATGAAAAGGATCTAAATGAAACTGTCAAATAACAGGAGAAGCCCTAACTGGGCATATCTTGTCACCAAATAAAGCTTCCAGTACCAGAACTGGGTTACATCTAATTGGCCAAAGGGATTCATAGGCCCAGAAACAATCCAGCTATTGCCAAGACTACAGGTGGCTCTCCAGAAACTCATGACAAGGCCTCATTACTGAAGAAAACACCAACACAATTCAAAGAACATAAACTGCCAAGCCGTTGCCTATAGAACGTTCACTCCTATGTTCCAGCATCTCTGGTACAGGAAGGTACTGTGCATGCTACCAAAAGAGAAACAAACAACACCAAGATAACCACAAATCCATGGATCAATAATGCCTGCCTGCGTGCGAGATCTTCTAGGGCAAGAGACGCACAAAGTGGTGGGAACAACTGACCAATATTTAATTTGACTTAAGGATCCTTAGGATCCTTAGGATGAAACCCATAACTGACATATTTGGATGACCAAGAACCCAAGACCTGATAGGTCAGGGACTGTGGATAAAACCAAATACTACTATTCTAAACAAAACAAAACACTGTAAGCCCCAGTATATATATGTACAATATATATATATATATATATATATATATATATATATATATATATATATATATGTGTGTGTGTGTGTGTGTGTGTGTGTGTGTGTGCATATATAATGGTAAAACAAAACTAATCCATTGTAATAGAATAAAAAATAAAAAAAGAAAACAGAAAAAAAAAAGAGCTCAGAAAAAGGCATGTGAAACAGATGTAGATGCAGAGACCAAGTCTTCCATATACTGAGAAATCCCATAAAAAAAAAAAAAAACCTAAAGTGGAACCCATAAGGATGCATTTTATTTGATTACTATTCCTTAGAAGCTTGTCTTTTTTTTTTCTCTCTCTAATAAGAGACAGAAAGCGGGTGGATCTGGGTAGAGATAGGGAAGACTAGAATGAATAGAGAGATGAGACATTGTAACCAGGGTGTATTATATAAGAAAAAAAAGGATATTTTCAATAAAGGGGGGAAAAGAAAACATTTCAAAAATTAATGAGTTAAAACGACCTGACCAAAAAAGTATTTTTTTTAATTTTATTTTATTTTTAATTTATTTTTTACACTCTGTATTTCATTCCCCGCCCTCCAATCTACCTTCTGACCATTCCACATCCCACACCTCCTCCACAACCCACCCCGTCTCCACGTAGATATCTCCACCCCTCCCCACCCTTCCTGACCTCTAAACTCCCTGGGGCCTCCAGTCTCTTGAGAGTTAGGTACATCATCTCTGAATGAATATAGACCTGGAATTCCTCTACTGTATGTGTGTTGGGGGTCTCATATCATCTGTGTATGCTGTCTGTTTGTTGGTCCAGTGTCTGAGAGATCTCTGCAGTCCAGATTAATTGAGAATGCTGGTCCTCCTACAAGATCACCCTAATTCAACAACGGGTCAGCTGCTTCTGCCCATTGGTTGGGTGCAAACATCTGCATCTGACTCTTTCAGCTGCTTGTTGGTTCTTTCAGAGGGCAGTCATGATAGGTCCCTTTTGTGAGTGCTCCATAGCCTCAGTAATAGTGTCAGGCCTTGGGAGCTCCCCTTGAGCTGGATCCCACTTTGGTCCTGTCATTGGACCTTCTTTTCCTCAGGCTCCTCTCCATTTCTATCCCTGCAGTTCTTTCTGACAGAAACAATTATGGGTCAGAGATGTGACTGTGGGATGGCAACCCTATCCCTCACTTGATATTGTCTTCCTGCATTACTCTATAAAAGTAGGCAGTATAGGTGGGCTCTAAAATTCCCTCTCCTTACTGTTGGTGTTTCATCTAAGGTCCCTTCCTTTGAGTCTTGGGAGTCTCTTACCCCTCAGGTCTCTGGTGCATTCTGGTCCTCCAACCTCCTATTTCCTGAGGTTGCCTGTTTCCATTCTTTCTGCTGGCCCTCAGGGTTCAGCCCTTTTCACTCAAGCAATACCAATTCAGGTTCCCCTCTCTCCCCCTCCCCCCCAGCCCCGTCCACTTTCCCTCCCAGGTCCCTCCCCTCTCCCTTCCCAGTTGTGATTGCTTTCTTCTCTCTCCCAAGTGGGACTGAGGTGTCCTCACTTGGGCACCTCAGCTTGGGGTAACTCTAACCAAACAAGTGAAAGACCTGTATGACAATAACTTCAAGTCTCTCAAGAAATCAAAGAAGATCTCAGAAAATGGAGAGGTCTCCCATGTTCATGGATTGGGCAAATTAATATAGTAAAAATGGCCATCCTACCAAAGGCAATCTATAGATTCAATGCAATCTCCATCAAAATCCCAACACAATTCTTCAAAGACATGGAAAGAGGAATTCTCAAATTCATTTGGAAAGACAAAAAACCCAGAATAGCGAAAGCAATTCTTAACAATAAAAGAACAGCTGGGGGGAATCACCATCCCTGACCTCAAGCTTTATTACAGAGCAATAGTGGTTAATGCATGGTATTCATACAGAGACAGCTATGTTGACAAGTGGAATAGAATTGAAGACCCAGAAATAAAACCACATACTTACAGTCACTTGATCTTTGACAAAAATGCCAAAAACTTACAATGAAAAAAAAGAAAGCATCTTCAATAAATGATGCTGGTCTAACTGGCTATCTGTATGTAGAATAATTAAAATAGACCATATTTGTCACCTTGTACAAAGCTCAAATCCAGGTTGTATAAGGACCTCAACATAACACCAGATACACTGAAGCTAATAGAAGAGAAAGTTGGAAAAAGCCTTGAATTTATAGATTCAAGGGGAACTTTCATAAACAGAACTCCAATGGCTCATGCTCTAAGATCAACAATTGATAAATGGGATTTCATGAAACTGGAAAGCTTCTGTAAGGCAAAGGACATAGTCGAGAAAACAAATCGGCAACCTACAGATTGGGGAAAAATCTTCACTAACCCCCACATCTGATAGAGGGCTAATATTCAAAATATATAAAGAACTTAAGAAGTTAATCATCAAAAAAGCAAACAATCCAACCAAAACATGGAGTATAGAACTAAACGGAGAATTCACAACTAAGAAATCTTGAATGGTTGAGAAGCACCTAAAGAAATGTTCAAAGTCCTTAGTGATCAGATAATGCAAATCCAAACGATCCTGAGATTCCACCTTACACAAATCAGAATGGCTAAGATCAAAACCACAGATGACAACACATGTTGGAGAGGATATGGAGAAAGAGGAACACTCCTCCATTGCCGGTGGGATCGCAAGCTGATACAACCACTCTGGAAATCAATCTAGAAGTTCCTAGAATATTGGAAATAGATCTATTTGAAGACTCAGCTATACCACTCTTGGAAATATACCCAAAAGATGCCCCACCATGCTAGAAGAGCAAGTGTTCCTCTATGTCCATAGCGGCCTTATTTGTGATAGCCAGAAGCTGAAAACAACCTAGATATCCCACGACAGAAGAATGGATACAGAATATGTGGTTCATTTACACAATGGAATACTACTCAGGTATTCCTGAGTTTTGCAGGCAAATGGATGGACCTAGAAAATATCATCCTGAGTGAGGTAACTCAGACCCAAAAGGACATGCATAGTATGTACTCACTTATAAATGGATATAGAAAAAAAAAAAA